>JAQFYM010003912.1:0-17057 GCA_034694785.1 Agrenia bidenticulata | reverse complement strand
ATGCAATGCATATATTATATATATGCATTGACCATACTTAAATCTTTCTACCAAAGTGAATTATACCTTGTCTTTACCGTCTCTGCTTGCGAGGCGTTTTTGTGCATGCGCAGTTGTAAGTTTGCATAAAATAATCTATTTTATTGCACCGGCTGAAATCCATGCATTTTAAAAATATCACTGCGCAAAAAATCGTTTGAGTTGTATCTGATAGTAGTAAAAGTCTAATTAAAACACCAGAAAGGCTTGCTTTTTTTGATTGTACACTCTTACAAAAAGAAAAAGTATTTTGAATGCCTAATGGCATATAAATGTTATAGAAAAATACATGCCGGGTAAATGCAAGTGTAAAAGGTTGCAGTCGATAACAAAAAAGCAAGTAAACTAAAAAAACACGGGTAAATTGTTATTATTGTAAGTCAATGAGCTTATAACTTACAGTAAAACAATGTATAACTCATTTTGTATTCTTTTTTTATATTACAACTACAAACATCAACGGTTTACAATTTTTTTATACAATGCGATTGCAAGTATTTTTTTACAGTGTTAAACGAACGTAATTGCTTATAAAATATAGCAAAAGTAATATGTATAGCAATGATAAAGTAATGGCTAAATGATTTTTTCACCCCTTTTGTAACTTTTCACCCCCTTTTGTATTTTTTCACCCCATTTTTGTACAAAACATCTAATTTGAAAAATCGTGCCTAAAAATCATACGAAAATTGGCATTTTTCACCCGGGTATAAATTATTCAAAAATTTTTGTTCAACCCAAAAATATACTCATAAGGTGGGAAAAAAAATTTACTTTTGAAAAAAAAAGAACAATTGATGTAAAAAATATACTTATAATGTGTAACTAACGCAAATACTTTACAAACAATCCAAATAAATGATAAAAAGTAATAAATAATTGCACATTTACATTTTATGATTTATCTAACCCAAAAAATCTAATCAGATAGGAAAAAAAAAAGCTGCAAAAATACATAAAACTATACAAAATATTAATTGTGTGTAATTATAAAGGATAACGCGCAATCAGTCTTTTTGTTTTTTATAGATAAGATAAAATGCTTTTGGCAATATTTAAAAATGCGTAAAACAAATGCGTAATACTGTGAAAATAGTTTTGGGCATGCATGGCACATTTTAATTTGCTTTGTATTATGTATTAAATCTGCTCGACACATGAACGCAATTTTTTTAAACGCAAATATTTTTTGTGACATTTTTAGTATAAAAGAGCTATACCCAGAAAAGTTTTGGGTGTTTTTTTAGCGCACAACAAAGTAATTAAATAAACTTCTATACAATGTGGTTTATCGTAATACATAAAACTACTAAAAAAAGAAAAACAAAACACATAAAAACGTTTATTTTGTGTAGTATGCGACACACGCAAGCATGTTATCTTAGAAGTATTGAATTATTACAACGGCAAGCATCGGTAAATAATACGTTTAAAAATATATTCTATAAAATCTTTGCTTTGATTTACAAAAATTACTTTTAACGGCTTGTGTAATTACGCAAGCGGTATTTACGTCGAGATTAGAACTTGGCTGTTTTTCGGAGCAAAATTACTACATTATACAGTTTTTGCTAGATATTGTATAATTTCTACCTTGTTTGCATTGTAGGAATTATGCGCTGTCGTCATTTATACGTGAATTTATATTAAAACAATTATTGCTAGGTATTTTTTGCATGCATCTTTAGTATAAATTCTTCATTAATGTTAAGAACTTAACTTCTGACAAATCTCAATAGGTTATAAAAAACAAAATCAAACGTGCAACACACAAATAGTTGTAATGTACGCAGGAACAAAATTTATTTACTTTTTATGCATAATTTATCGTTTTTTTCTTTTTTGGGCTAGCAAATTAGCATAAAAATATTGACGCTTTTTTTTGTACTTTTTTGGCTTTTTTTTGTAAAATTTTTGCGTTTATTACACATTATTATCATTTTTTTTATTTATCAGTTGTTCTTTTTCTTTTTCGAAAGTAAAATTTTTTTCCCACCTTATGAGTATATTTTTAAGTTGAACAAAAAATTTTATAAAAATCTATACCCGGGTGAAAAATGCCAATTTTTATATGATTTTAGGCGCGATTTTTCAAATTGGGTGTTTTGTACAAAAATGGGGTGAAAAGTTACAAAAATGGGGTGAAAAGTTACAAAAGGGGGTGAAAAAATATTACGCCCTATTAATGCGCTTATTCATCGTGCTATAGAAGCAAGTAATCTATAACCAAAGTGCCTCCTTCTTCTTGGGCTTTCTCTGTTTGGGGTTTTTCAGCTTCCTTTTACTAGATTATAGCTTTGTGATTCTCAGTATATCGAATAATCTGACTTGGATCAAGCTCGTGCAATCAAGCAATTTCTGATTCAGTACAATTATTCATTTCATGCTTTTTTAATATTGTTTTTTTCTGGGTAATTGTAAATCTTTTTCGAATTATTTTTATCGTGAATTTTGCTTATTTAAGAAATAAATAAAAAATAAACAGGGTGTAAAGAATTCGCTTGCTTTTACGGGGTATACGGCAAAAGAAAATAAAATTACATTCGTTAATTGAAATAAAATAAAAATGGGTAGAAAAAGATCGAAAATGTTGCAGGTGATGGGTATCGACAACAGTAGAAATATACAAAGATATAAAGTGCGCTTACATAAATGAAAAGTCAATAAAACGCTGAATGTTGGCTTAATTAAAAAACCCACACAGGTAATAAAACAAAAAAGAGTCAAATTTTTGGTATGTAACAAGCAGAAAACCATGTAAAGATTATTGAGATGAGAGGTGAAAAAAGCAAGAAAAGAATCTCATGCTCCATGCTTCTATTGCAACAAAAAACTTTATTAATATAAAGCTCTTAGATATCTTTCAGGTCTAACCAGTACAGCATGAAACGGTCAAAACAATCTTTGGGAGAAACCAAAGGAAAACATCGGGTTAATATGCTATGCATAAGATTAAATGTGCTAAAAATATGCAAGATCTCGGAGTTAAAAAAACTATTATACGCCCAAGCTTGGTCTCTTTTACTCTTGAAAATACATTTATTTGTAATAGTAATTGTACTATTGATATAAAAAAATGATGCTCGGTATGAACACCGATTTTTAACCAATGGCTAATATTTATGATACAAAAAGCACTTGATGATGTGTTTGTAAAAACGTTTTACTTTACGTAAAACTCTTATATAAACATAGAAGTATAACTACACGTAAACTCGTTACTTACAAAACAAAAAATTTACTTTTTTGCAAAATGCAACTGTTAAATTTACGATAAGTAAAAAATGCCCAGCTAATTAATGTACCGGAATCCCAGTGCCGTACAAATACGTTTGTAAAGTAAGAAAAAAAATTGAAAGACCTATGCAACAAGATTTTATCACAAAACGAAAAACTTTCTTTTACGCCCTGCATTTGTTACCGCTTTGAAAAACAACTTAATCAGATTGGTGATCAATTACCACAGAAATAAATGATTTCATCGTAAAAGAAACATTTCCAATTTGTAATATTTTTTCAAACTTTCAAGAACATAGGTAAAAAAAGCCCTTTTTACTTATTTATCTACAAAAAAACTTTAACCAAATACCCATATCCCAGGACTACATAAATATTCATTGTACGTATTATTCAACAAGTTCTACATATACAAACACATTCCATGGGAAAACAAATGGCTCTAAAAAAGTTACGATACACAATCAAGAGAATATTGGATGGTATAAAGAACCCCTTTGTCTAAATTGTACATATTGTTATATTCAAAAAATCTCAACAGCAACAAAATCAAGGACTAGCACAAGTTTTAAAAATACTGTCAACATATCAGCTAGTGGCTTAGCCAGGATTTTTTATCGACCAGGGCTAGTCAGTGTTTTTTTACAAAATATGGCATGAAAACACGATTTTAAATGGCAAAAATCTTAATTGTATTTTCTGAAAATTTTACGTTTAACAATTGCAAATTTAAGATTTTTGTATCAAAAAAATATCTGCACATTAAAGACCCCTCCTTATATTTAGGCTACACTTTTCTTTTCTATCGGGCACGTGCCCCCCCCTTGCTACGCCGCTGTATCAAGTACAAATTAATTGTCAAAAAAGTATATTATAGATGCCACAAATACATATTCTAGGACATTTTATCGCAAAGCATGACATTTGCAGCGTCATTTCATATTAAAAACACAAGATAAAAAACCAACCCCAGTTTAAAACGAGATATACAGTGGATCCTGTGTTTAGAAACTGGGTGTGTAATTTATTTATGCATGTAAGCATCAAATCATATATGTTAAAGAACAACTTAAATTAGATACAAAAGTTATAAAATGGATTCTACAGCTACAACAAGGACTATAAAATGGTAATGCTCATTACGAAAAAAATGTTTTACGGTTGTTAAATTATATGCGGCTGTTCAATATACAGTGTGATTCCTTAAGCAATCGGTGTTTCGCTCTTTAATCAAAATCATGGAACAATAGAGAATTTTTTGATGAAGTTATAAAAAAGCAAAGTAAATAACTCAAAAGTAGAAATGGAATTACTTTTGAAGGTAAAATGATTGCACTATTGAAAAATATTGTATAGGATATCATATAAAGGTAAACACGAAATAAATACTTGCATATATATAAATAAAATTATACAAACTAGATTCTAAAAACGTCGTTATTTTAAAATGAATTTTATTTACAACTGCACGTAATCTGTAGCAATAAAAACACAATTTCTGATATTTATCCCGATGCACTGCACTAAATTCTAGGTCTGCATTATCCTTGATTAACACTGAAATATGCACTTACCACGCGGAGCTAATTACCGCAAAAACGACACAACTAAATTTTATACAAGCGGAACTTACATAAAAACAACTATCCTGCATAAAAAATATAGAACCTAGAGCTTTCATGTAAAGAATTCGACATTTAAGGTAACAAAATAGATTTTTGGACACATACTATGATATATAAGCATTTTTTCACAATAAGTCAAATAAAAGTAATATTGCTTAACCGATAAATTATAACGAAAAGTGTATGATAGCAAAGAAAAGATAATCTCTAAAATTTAAACAAAAAATCTCATTTTTTTTTCAGAATCATTTACATCCAAAACCTCGGATATATATAGTTCTGCTCAGGGGCTCCGATTATTGTATGGCCATTTTATGGTAGTCGTACTATAGTGGGGGTTGCCATAATGGCCATATTTGGCCATTATGGCACCCAAAATTTTATTAAAAATAAATACCAATTTATTGTGGCCAAAAATCACCTATCTAAAACATAAAATTAGATTTGCTTAATTTTTTAATTTTTTTATTCCGGATGTTTGGCTCTCAAATTTTGCAAATAATGTCTTGATTAATAAATTCGAATTTATTTTAGAAAAATAACGATAGTAAAGTTTCTCGGTGTCATATTCTTTCTTAATAGTCCCAATGATATATTACATTGGGAAAACAATCTTTTACACCGATTAAAGTACCGACAATATATTCAAGGTTAAAATAATTTCTTACAAAGATGCTTATTATAAAGGCTACTGGTAGATGTGGATCAGCAAAACTATATTTATCTTCAATTCTAGTATCGTCAAATCTTGTTGAATTTTGCTCAAACATGCATATTGAATTTTTTTCTAACCTGCTCAAAATAAAATCAATTTTACTCATAACCATACGTAAGCTGTTTGAAAGTCCTCACCATGAATTTTTTTGCATTAGGAGCTAGATTTTTATATGGTTAAAAATTCATTTTTCACCCGATTGAAAAAAGTCTTATTTTATAAATATTTTATTCAGACTGAAGACGTTTGGACACACTTAATAATTTTCTTATCTTTATATCTAAAAGTTCTATTAATAAATGCTCTGAAGCTGACGGGATTATCGCTGCATTCCAACATCCCCTGTATCTAGATGCTCCTTTATTTGTAAATATCTCTTTATCATCCGGAATTTATCATCTCAGCGCGCATCATATTATACAAAAGAGGGCAGTAGTGTCTTCACTCGTAATTTAGCTTTTTGTTATAGTATATTCAGAATCGTCATCAAATTTCTGATTTTTGAAATCTTATTCTTTCATAATTCATCAAAGTAATCTTCTACTGACAGTTTATCGCACCGAAAAGCACATCATATGCGTGGCTTGTTTAGCTTTTACCAATCGATTTCACTGTTGCACAATTATCACTTCTATTGAGACTAATAAACTGGAGGGGGGGGGGGTTTCTTGTAAAGTTCAAGAGTTTCTTGTTACAAGTAAACAAGTGAGTCAGCATCAAGTTCTAAAATTTTGAGAAGAGGGGCAAGATTTACCAGAACTGTTCCATGATAATGCGTTACTACATAAAACCTACAAAACGCGTCTCGTTGTCGATCCACCTATTGAACAGTAGACATCCTATCTTCTCATACAAATTTGCTAACTTCTTTTCTACATTAATACGTAGAATATAAGCATATTAAAGAAATTTAGATAAATCCATTTGCCCATTTGTCCTTTATTTCAACATATCATCATATTTTTAGCTGCAAAATGGTAGTTTTCATTTAAATGTTACCAAATCAAGCCACCACCAAATGCTTATTTTCTTTACTGTTTAAAGAAATGCAAACTTAACTGGGTTATCTGACTTTGAGGCTTCGGTCATGCTTAACTTCTAATCCACCTATTCATTTTTAATATGGTTAATCCAATTTGCTTTTCTCGTGATAATAACTGCTTCCTTTGTCTTTTACAGTATCTACATTTTCATACATTATCCTCAAGTTCAATAAAAAAAATCTAACTTTGTCTGAATTTGAAATTGTCATTTTATTGGCAAGAAAAATGTAATAAAAATCGAAAAGAGAAATCCTCCATAATGCCTAGTAATGGTATGGCCATTAATGGGTTTTACCAGATTTTTTCGGAGGCTCTAGTTTTTTGCTAAGTAAAATAATTAAAAACTTGTCTATACAAGTAAAAGTTGATATTTCGGTACTATCCCGGAAAAATAGCGCAGATCTAGAAGTGGTAACATACACAACGAAGCTAACGCTGCAAAAGATTCTAGCTTTCTTAAAGCATTGGTTTTTAGATTATGACGCTCCCTAAGTGCTTGTGATCAACAACGAGGTGCAATATATATCAAACTTTTTTATGGAATATTTGGGAAAATTTTACTGTAATTACAACAAGGTCGTTTTATTCATCATTCTTAAACGGTATCAGTACAAAACCAATCAACCGAGATATTGAGACGTATAATTTATGAAGAGGTCTATTGCCTGATATTATAAGAAAAATATTTCAACGACTTTATAATTCGTATAACACAAACTTAGATACTTGTCGTTATATGATCATCAATACATCTAGCTTCTATGACCCCTTAAGATAAACTTTGGTAATCAGATACTTTATAGACACTGCAATCCAGCCCAAATGCACGTGTACATTTGGATAGGGGATTAAGTATATTGAAAGGAAATTCAAAAGGAGAAACAAGGCCAACATACTGAGGACTTTATGAAGTAAAAGATGTATTATAAAATAAAATACGTTTAAAATAGCAGATATTACTAGATGGACCACATGAGACATGATAAACTTTTGAGATCAAAATGCCGTAATTATTTTTACAAAATATTGATGTGTCAAATATTATGAGAATTTATGCGTCATCGATTCCAATAGTATAAATATTTATAAATATATTAGTTGATATCATTTTGGAATAACAACAAGAATAAAAGATAAACTCAGTTTTATTAAATATCGTATTCTAAATAATTATCTTATAAAAAAAGCTTACGTTCACGACAAAATGGGAACAAGAGGCAACTCGAATCAACGAAAAATATAAAAAAATACATATCTAGATTTACCTATAAATTAAAGGTTTTTGACAAACAGCAGTATTCATATGGTACACGACAAAAACACAAACGAAAATGATTACGCTTAAAAATATTAAATATTAGTAAAAATGTTTGTAAACAATATTATTGAAAGCTTTAGAAGATTTCTTTTAAGACATGGTGCAATTGATTATAACTGTTTATGTAAAAAAAGCAATTATAATGTCATATTTAATGATTTTTCTTTTTTTTTCATACGTGATTAAAATAAAACGCGTTTACGGCATAAAAAATTTATATTGAATATAGTGTAATTTAATAAGAAAATCTGAGCATGAACAAGTAACCTTTTTTGTAGATCTGGAAGGTATTCATATTTTGCGTACGGGTAACAAATAAAACTTGTTAATACACAAAATGAAAATTACAAATAAACAAAACTTTTTTCCGTGTATATATTACGTTATAAACTAGCCATTTAATAGTGAAATTGTAGACTTTACTCTACCGCATGTATAATTAACATTGTTAGAAATATTTATTGACAAACTTTGTTAGAAGACATATTATTTGTGTCTAAAGATACTTTATATTAATAAAAAAAACTTTTTTTATATATCTTGGTTTTTTTAAAAAGTTTTTATATTATAATGACCTCTTATTTTATACAAATAGTTAAAAATGGTTTGAACTACAAGAAAACTAGGTGTTTTAGTTTTAAATTTTTTTAAACATATCAACATATCGAAAAATAACGGCGGTTGCCTTGTCTGTTTAGACAAAATGTACAAACAAATATTGTATAATTTTTATTTATACCTGCGTGAGTTTTTATATATTTATTTTTTTCCTCTAATTAACTCATGGTTGCATATTTTATTTATTACGTAATTTGTGATTTTATTATACCAGAAACTTGTATTTCTACTATGCACATTACGTACACATTTATTAAAAACTTGCAAAGCCGTTTATTATTTGCTCTTTTTTAACATAATCATATGATTTCTAAAAAATATGTTAAGTCACACTGACGGTGTTACTTATAGATTTTTTGTTGTCTGAAAAGACGAACCATAAATTTTAATTAATAGTGACTTTTATCCTTCTGAAATTACGATATGAAAATTTTTTTATGCTATTGTATAGTTACAGTAAAAACCGGCGTAAAATGTACGCGTGCTTTGCATGACATACTGACAAAGCATTATTTTACAAATTATGCTGTAAATCGTGCAACGAAAAGCTAAGTTGTTTTATACAAAACACGTTCGGAACTATTTTTTTTTGTTCATATTGTAGACATCATGTATTGTATTGCAAAATAGTTTGTTTTCTTTTGGTTTTAACTAACTTTTGGTAACCATTTATAGTTTTTTGACTATTGAAAGCGTTTCGGCAAAAAAAAGGCCTTTTTGTTAATTTATTATATTTATATAAAAAAGTATTTCTGTGATGTTCTAGATGGTTTTTTCCAGGATATTTGCGTAAACAATTTTGTACACAAAATTTGCTGGCTCTACTATACTTGAAGTTTTATGCGTAGAAAAGCAAGACATATACAACAAGGTTTTTTACGGAAAGTTCACTATTAATCATTCTGTTTGCTTTTTATAGCTGTCCGTGTTGCATCTAAAACAATTTTATGTTATTTATCTGTTATTGCTAGCTTTTTTTTTTACGAAATGCTGAGTATCACATCAGATGCATGAAAAATGCCAAAGTCCAATCGGTAGATCTTAAATAAAGTGTCAGGTTATATTGGTATTGATCGTTAAGGAAATATTAACAAAACACTCTTTGCTATTATATAAACCTTTTATAACAAAAAACTTTAAAGGGTAAAATATGTACGTATGGTAAAGACACGACGTCTATTTCTTTGTTAAAGGCGAACCATTTGTTTTATATTAGTTTAATTTTTTTTTTGCAATAACCTAAAAACATGTCAATAAAATAGAACAAAAGCCGACAACTGCAGCAAAATATATATTCGCTACAAGTTGAACTGTATTTAGCCGTGTGTTTTGTATTTATAAACGTTTACATCAATAAAGATTTTTATACACTATTGAAATGCAGCAAATACTAACAAAATATTACAGTAAACAACTAGCATTGTCTGATGTCAGTAATTACTGTGAGGATATTATTGTTTTGGCTCTTAATTTGCGTGTAATTTTTCCTTTACGGGGGCCTACGGGTTACGTTTGATTCTAAGAGTCATGCCTAGTGCTTGGAGGCACAGAAATGGGTAAAAGTAATTTTAAGGCTGTCGTAATTATAATAAAAAATGCAAAGGCAAAAAGATAAATGGCACGTCTACACAAAATCGTACTACCATATTTGTTTTTAGGTTTTATTTGTTAAATTTTATATGTAGACTTCTGCGGCCTGATAGCCTTACAGTAATCATCTTTGTGCATCCTAGGTAAGTGTTACGCGATTTTAATGTTATTAAAGAGACAAAAAAGTCTATTTTTAATAATAAATAAATTAATAGTTAAAAAAAGGTAAACACATTGATCGGAGTAAATCTTATTCATAAATTTATTCATTTTTTACTTTTTATAAAAAATATATAGCAAAAGCGGTGTTATGGTTAATCGTGTCAATTGTGCTTAATATTGACATGTATTGCCCTTATCGACAAGTTGATATCACTCACGACTTTTTATTAATCAACCGTATCTAGTTGCAATCGACGGCGACATACGTACTATATTATATACTTTGAATCTTAGTTATAAGTATCACGTGCAAGTACATTCCTTTTTTTTACAATCAATCTGACAATAAAAAATTTTAACAACTTTGCACATTTTTTAATGCTAAATATCCGAGCATAATAAAAACCGTTTTTTTTTTTTTTAAAAGCTTTTTGTAGAACTATATTATATCGCAGAAAATCAAAAAATGGGTAATGACATAAAACAAGTTTTGTTTGTTTAACATGTGTTCATTTTATTTTTTAAAATTTACAATAAAAAATTTTACGGTAGAAAAACTAGAACACCAACAATCTTGTGTTACAAAGTATATGGTAAAAAGTTCAAACCTCGCTCTTTCACAAATTCATACATTACAACTTAAAAAAAAAAAAAATATTGCGATTAAGTGTAGTTTTTGCATTTTATATAAAGTTTAATATGCAAAGCAATACATTAACAATATTATGCACATTTCTTTTGTATTTTTACTATGGCCGTTCTTAACTTTGTGTTTACCTGTATTGTTTTATGCAAAAAGTTAAACTTAAAGCACTTAAAAAAACCCTTATAAAAAAAATTAAAAATACAAAGAAAAAACGAATTTTAAACTTTTTGAATTACGAAAATGGTTCCGGTACAATTTCTTTTTTTTTGAACAACTAAAGCTCTTATTTAATGCAAACATGTCGCTGCAATATGTTTACTTTTAAAGGTTTTTTGTATTAATTTTTAATACTATGTTTGTAAACCAGTTTTTTGTATGCAAAAATGTTAACACGTTTTTATTGCTGCAATTCCTGTATGGCTGTATGCAGAGAACGTTCTACTAGTTATAAGTAACTCGAGATAAGCTGTAAATAGTCGAACATAAATGCTAAACATCGGTGTAAAAACAGCATCTAAAGACTATACAACAGACTTTACAATGATTAAAACATACTCTAGAGTGGTTGATGCATGGTAGATTGACTCGAAAAAAACGATTATTATTTTTGATAACCAAAATTTTTGACAAACCATGTACAGTCGATGTTTAAGTAATACGCATAAAGTACGTGTTTTATTTGGTGTTCAATGAACTTAAGTGTTTTTTACTGTAGTTAAATGCACAATTTCGTATAGAAAACATTATATAAAAGAACAATCTGCCTCACTCCTTTACGTCACAATTTTTTGTAAATATAGAATAGAAAAATTTATTTGGTATAGGTATAAAAAACACTCTGTTTTAAGGGTATATTATTGTACCATGCTAACAGAAAAACTGCAGTACAATGACCGTACTTTAAAATATAAATATTTCCGAGTAAATCCAATATCTATTTATTCAAATATAATCGTAATTAACAAATAAAATGGGATCTGGGTTGCTTCGTATTTCTGTGCTACATTTTGTGGTGAATAGCACTTTAAAAATGTTGAATTAAACTTATTGTTTTTTTTTGGCAGTTTTTATAAAAAATTAAAGAAGATAAAACAGTTAAATATCTGTTATTTAATGTCAATTTTAACACAAAAAGCTTTGTTAAAACAGCGCAATAGTTTCATTGTTATTTAAGAAATATATTAAAATTGATACACTTCGTTTTAGGCTTAAAAATGTAAGTTGCATGAAACAGCGGACAAATTACAATGCAGTACATAAAACATTTAAAAAAAACACAAAAAATAGCAAGACAATAAAAACGACGGATTTTAACAATGAAAAAAAATGCTTTAAAACAAGATTTTTTTGGTCACACTAGGTATACATTGACGCGGAGTAAAATAACCTTAGTGTAAATTTCGCAAAAAATTTTTTTTGTTTTGTTCAGCCCGTGCAAATCTTATTCTTTTTAGGTTACACATTAAAAACCTTACTATTTTTTAAAATATCATTTCTTATATACATTTATATATGATAAATCATTTAACAGACATCTATATTTATCCCCCATTTATCATGTCAAAACCCCGCCTGTCAATCATTTCCATATTTACAAAGTATGTTTGCTATGATCAATGTGCTTTAAAATTGCATTAAAAATGCCTAGACGACGTTACTCGCTGAGTTCTCGCGTTCGCGCTACTCAGATCCTATTTTTAGCTCTTATTAAAGCCTAAACAAGCACAAATAATATATAAGGGCGTAAAAGGCTTTGTTTGCATTACCGCTTTCCTTTAAAAATATCATTTTATCAATTAATGATATAAAAAAATGTAAATAACTGCGTTTTGTTACGATTAACAGTCTTTGAAGATGATTTTTTTTTTGGTTTATATAGAAATGAACCTCGTTGACATTTTAAAAAATGTGGTCACATACACAGTGTTCAACTGCAGTAAAGATCATATGCACTTTCATATTTTTTTCTTTGACTTTTAAAAAAAATAACTTTTCTGCTGGTACACGTTGTATACTAAAAACCTAAAATAAAGAAATTTAAAATATAGTATTCAAATCCACTATTAAAGATCTTAATGTGATGTAAGCTGACAAACGTGAGGTCCTCTTTTTTAAAATATAGAGTTAACACTAACACTGAACATCCTTGAAACTTAAAAAAAAAATATACATATTATATTTTTCGTATTTTTCCAAAAATACCCACACGTTTTTATCTGGAAAATATATATATGTTCTGTACGGGTAATGCTTAAATAACTTTACACTTTTGACAGGTAATGGCAAAAAACCATCATTTTATAAAAAACACAAAAATAAGACTATTTTTACTCATTTTTATAAAAACCAAACAATGTACCATAAAATCGTCCCAATATCCATCTTATAAATAGTATTTATAAAAAAAAATAAGCTTAACATATTTTAATTTCAATTAAAAGCGGACAAAAACATTTTTATATACTAAAACTGGTATTCCTTACAGTTTTTACCAATTCATAGCAAAATACATCATAAACAAATGCAGAAAAACTAAAAAAAAAACCGAACGAACAAAAACAAAAAAACGAAAAAACTGCCATTAAACAAATGCCAAACATTAATTAAGTCTACATAAGTTACCATATTGGTGCCCGAACGGCATTTAAGGTAAACAGAAAGTTGACATATATTTATCAAGGCCAAAAGAGAACAAAAACGTCACAAATATGTTTTTGGCGCGTATTTTACAGTTGATGATACATTTATAGACTCGTATAGCTGTCATCGACTGTTGTGTTGTATTTGATAAATACAATATTATGAATTACAATACAATACCTTTATATTTTATAGCTATTATATTTTTGCGCTTAATTACATTTTCCTTGTAGTACTTTGAAAAAAGGGTATTTGAAAATAATTTCGCGCTTATTGTACTTTTTTTTTGACATGTTAATGTATTTTAATCATTTAGCGTCAATAAATAATTTGTGTTTATTTTTTTCATTTACTAAAAAAAAATATGGGTATTTTTGCTAAGCTTTAAAAATACAAAATGGCATGTATTTTTGTATTAATCTTACAATTTGCATATAAAAAAGCCCCTGTACGCTGTAAGTGTAATAAAAAACTAAACTTTATGCGTGTTCCGCTTTCATAGCGTTTAATGTTGGTTTTGTTGAATTTTTATGCTAAACACTTGTTTAAACTATTGTCATCATTTTATCTTTACCTACTCGAAAGATGTATAAAACCGTTTTACTAAAATATAATATGGAAAAAGTTACAGTTTCTGTTATCAACGGTTAAATTAGTCAATATACAACTTTTTTTGAATTTTATTGTTTAGGTTATTAGCGGGCCACTGAAATTTGGGATTCTTAGAGAAATATTTGCATCACCAAAAAAAAATATATCTTTGGGTGGCAAATTATGAGAAAAAATTCATATCCAAAATAAATTATTGTAATTTATTAGTTTATTTTTTGTTTGATTTTTTTTCAAATTAAAAAATAGTTTATGTTAAAATCGTTTTATATATAAATAAAAGGAACCTCCATATTTAAAAAAAAATGCAGAAAGGAAAAATCGCCAAGTTGATTTCATCTGAAGCCACTGTATAAAAAATGGATTTTAAATCACTTCAAGAGCATCCACAAACATCTAAAGTATTATCCTAAGCATGTGCTTTTTGTATATATTTTGGAAGGCAGAGTTGTGGAGATCACCAGAAAAACATTTCAATGCATCATAGTAAAGATACACAAATTGTCTTTGTACAGATTATTTTTTATCGTAACATATACTTAACAAACCAAATTTGGAACGAATAGAAAAATCTAGAAACTTTAGATGAGAAAAATAATTTCTTGTTGAGTAAAATTTACAACAAAAAGCTTTTAATTGTATCGGCTGTAACATTGAAAAAAAAAGAACTTATTCGTTAAAAAAAATATTCTAGATATTAATTTTAGCAATTTTTATTTAAAAGATAAAACCGAAATGGAAAATATTCACTTTTTAAGTTTTTTACATATATTAAAAATGATAAATTATACTCGCTGTGTAAACCTTGTAAAAAGCATGTATTATCTGCATTGATCAAGTAGCTCATGGGATCATACTAATTAATGTATCTGATGATAATAAATAAGGTAATAAAGGAAACTGGTATATCATACTGTGGATTTGTATTAAAAAAAAGTATCGTTGAGTTTACATATCGCATGTTTTTTGAGTAATAATTGTCTTAAAAGCATGTTAAAGCAAAATCAGGGCTTCATCTTTGCTGAAGATACCAGTAATCATGCAGGCACTGCCGTTTTATATGTGAGAAGTTGATTGAACCGCACAAACAACATATGAAATTTTACTTTAATTACAATACCATTTATGAGAGTCGAACACGTGAGGATTTTGGTAGCATTTTAGGCGCTTTTTGCAGATAAATTTAAGTGAAATATGAAGAAACCATAATAGGCATAACTTCAAACGACTGTGGTATCATGACCGGTAGAAGGTCAGGTCAAGTAACCTGTTGGAAAAGAGAATGCCAGCAATTTATAATTCGAACACGGTGTGGCCTACATTTACTAAACAAAAAAGTAAAGAAGACTTGGAAAGCCATTTAGATGATAAATACTTTTTTAAAAATAAGTTTATATTTCGACGGAAATATAATTTTATTCATTAAATCAATACAACATGCCCCTCAAACTACAAGTACGTTGGTTATCAAGTGACAAGGTCAATAAATGGCTTCTTTCCACAAATGAATAGCTTTATGGTATATTTTAATTACAAAACACTACTCTTATACTCATATAACAACATCGTGTTAACTACAAATATTCTTGATTTATTTATTTCTACCGAAGGTGCTGTGGAATAAGGGTTAAAAGCCAAAAATATGCCAGTGGTATAACAAACATGTCGCATCAATGCATTATATAATATATTTCTTACAATAAAATGCACAACTGAATAATGTAATATGACTATAATTAGCGAAACAGACTTGGATGTATTATTTTAAATATTAGAAAACACATTAGAGCATACAAATAGATTTTCGTTTTTTTTATATTATATAGCACGAGATGTTTCAGAATCAATAGAAAAAATAGATCAAACTGAAGAAATAACAATATCATAAAAGTTTCGGATATAAATTTACACTTGATGTCTGGTTTGAGTAGCATAATACAGCAAGAAATATATATACAAAGAAATAGATCTCAAAATTTTTTCCATGCCTTTATAACTTGTAAAATTAACTTTAAAACAATGATAAATTTCCTAAAGCATTTTGAAAGTAGAATCATAGCCCACGTCTCATCTAAAGATTGTTAAAAATTATAACACAGTGTCTTTTGCTAAAAATAGCTTATATAAAGGATTTAGAATAAAGAAATTATATTGACAAAATTTCGGATAAAGCCACATGTTCAAAACCTGGTCCCCCATCGACAGACGTATACAAAGAGTTTATGGAATTCTGAGAAAAGTTTGCTATGGCTTTTCCGAATACTGCTACAGTCGAAGTAGATTTTTGAGAATTAATATTGAAAAGAATGAACAGTGAAAGTCACTAATGGATTAAAGCCTTGAAGGGCTTTTACATCTAAAAGTTTCTAGATTTTATATAATATGCAGCCTAGTTAATACAATTACTTTTAATAATCCATATACATTTGTGTAAACTTTAATATACCTTATTTTTCAAGTTAAAATAATACTACCTTTTTTTACACTCAAGTAATTATGATTTTCGTTCTCGATTATTTGGAACTGTAGTTAAGATTAAAACATGTATTCACTCCATAATGTTACAATGATATACGTTTAATCTTCGCAAATTTTTTTACAAATTTATAAACGAAAAAAAAATATAGTATAAAATAATCAACCCTCTTATAATTTTTTTTGAATCGCATAACTATATTACTACCATTTTTTGCTAACTAATAATATTTTTCTTTATTTAACAAAACTATATTATTTTTCATTTCTAATCTGTATTATATTTTTTCGATTTAAAATTATATATATGTACCTTATATCAAAAATTAACGATATCACT
>JAQFYM010003911.1:0-17057 GCA_034694785.1 Agrenia bidenticulata | reverse complement strand
TCGACACAATTTTTTGTGTGTTATCAGTCTTATTGCATACTTATTGTTGCTATAAATTCTTTAACAAAAGATAGATTGCTATTAGGTGCGATTAAAATTTTACTAAATTTGCTTTCGTCTGATTTTTGTATATAAATTGCACAAAAGAAAACTCGTATGACTATGTATACATTTACTTCTATATTAGTATTAAACCCATTTACTATCCCCTTGCTAGTTTTTCATACTAAAAAAAGGCTAGTTTAACATTTTATTTTTTCATCGTGTTTTTTTTATAATTAAATTATGTTTTTCATATATGTCTTGCAGTACAAGTAACATGTTAAAACTTTAAAAGGGTTATATCTGTTACAAATTAACGTATTTTACAATAACTAGCAACATATTTATGCGTAACAATTTATTGTTTTCTGATGTTATTGACAAAAAATATATTAGATTAAACTTAATTGTGCTTATGTTGATACCTAAATGGTTTTAAATATTAGTTTTGTATCTTATGGGATTCCTTCTAATTTGCATGTCAAATTTTTAATTGTTTTTTTTTCTTATTTAAAGGAGAAAAAAACGGTAATAATAAAATGTGTTTTGCCCCGGGGAACCCCGGGGTATACCCGGGGTACGCTTTTTGCAAAAAATCGCAAAAACCTCGGGGTTACAAACTCTAATGTCATAAAATATCGTTTTTTTCAATAATGATGTAACAATTTTGACTATACATTTTTTTGCAGGCTAAATGATTTTTTCACCCCCTTTTGTAACTTTTCACCCCATTTTGTAACTTTTTACCGTATTTTTGTACAACAACCCAATTTGAAAAATCGCGCCTAAAAATTGTATAAAAATTGGCATATTTCACCCGGGTATAGATTTTTTCTTCTTTTTTCGTTTAACTTAAAAATGAACTCAAAAAGTGGGAAAAAAATTTTACATTCGAAAAATAAAAAAAAACAACTAATAAATAAAAAAAAATATTAATAATGTGTAATAAGCGCAAAAATTTTACAAAAAAAAACCAAATAAGTACAAAAAAAAAGCTTCAATATTTTTATGCTAATTTGCTAGCCCAAAAAAAAAATAATCGATAATATAAAATAAAAAAAGTTAATAAATATTGTTTTGGCGTACACAACAAGCATTTGTGTGTTACGTTTGCTTTTTTTTTAAATCTTTTATGATTTGTCAGAATTTAAGTTCTTAACATTAATGAAAAATGTATACTAAAGATGCATACAAAAAAAACCTACAATAAGTGTTTTAAAAACAAATATACGCATAAATGACGACGACGCAGAATTCCCACAATGCAAACAAGGATGAAATCAAACAATATCTGGCAAAAACTGTATAATGTATTAACTTTGCTCTGAAAAACAGCTAATTTTTTCTTCGCCGTTTATTACGCTTTTGTAATTACACAAGCCGGTGTGTGTAATTTTTGTAAATCTAGGCAACAATATTATAGGTTGTATTTTAAAACGCCATATTTGCCAAGGTTTGTTGTTGTAATAATGAATGCTATTAAGAAACCATGCTTGCATGTGTCGCATACTACACAAAATGGACGTTTTGTTGTGTTTTGTGTTTTAGTTTGGTAGTTTTATGATTTACGATAAACCACATCGTGGAACGGTTATTTGATTACTTTGTTGTGCGCAAAAAAAACACCCAAAACTATACTAACATCACTCTTTATACTAAAATGTCAAAAAAAAATATTTGCCAGCAAAAAAAATGCGTATCTATGTCGAGCAGATTTAACAATTAATACAAAGCAAATCAAAATGTGCTATACATTCCAAAAATTTATACCAGTATTTTGCATTGTTTATCGTAATTTTAAATATTGCCAAAAGCATTTTTCTTATCTATAAAAAAAAGACTGATTGCGCGTTATCCTTTATAATTATATTACAACTAGTATTTTGTGAAGTTTTAGTGTAATTTTTTAGATTTATGTATTTCTTATCTACTATAAATTTTTTTGGGCTTAGATTAATCACAAAATGTAAATGTTAGATTATATATTACTTTTTATCATTTATTTGGATTTTTATGTAAAGTATTTGCGTTAGATACACTTATAATCATTTTTTTTTATTTATTGTTTTTTTTTCTTTTTCGAAATTTAAAATTTTTTCCCGCCTTTTAAGTATATTTTTAGGTTGAACAAAAAATTTTGATAAAATCTGTACCCGGTGAAAAATGCCATTTATCATTTGATTTTTAGGCGCGATTGTTCAAATTGGGTGAAAAGTTACAAAATGGGCGAAAAGTTACAAAAGGGGGTGAAAAAATCATTTAGCCTTGTTTGCAACTAAGTTGGTGCATAACTAAAACGCAAACACGATTTTCATAAAGCAAGCTTTTTTTACAAGATTTTGAAACAAGGAAACTGATATGGAAAAAACTTCAACAAGTATTTGACTAAAGTGCTTCTAAAAATACGCTTTTGTTCAAAAAGCAAAATTTAACGCATTTTTTACAAGGTAATGATACAGAAATACAACAATTATATAGGGGCAGATTACCCGAGATTTTCGGTTAACCCGAATAGCGTTGTAAAACTTTTACTAAGAAATGCGCGATTCCTGACTAAGATACCGAAAAATTTTGATAATATCAAAAAAAAAAATAATTGAATGTTTTTGATTCTAAAAATTTCTGTTTTTTTAATTTTTTATATGATTTATTATTATTAAGTTGTTATTATATATCAAAATTTTGTTATTTTTCTTTGTTAAATCCAGCCCTGTATATGACAAAAGGTAAAAATATCAAGTTAAAAAAAACTGCCGAGCAAACCCACAGAATAACCCAGTAGAACAGCAAACCTTGTATCCCGTCGTGTTGTGCAGAAAACCTTGACTAGAAACGAATTAAAGCAAAAAATAAGTAAGTCAAAAATTAAAACAAACTTGACAGAAAATTCCATACCATTGGATACCTATAAAGTTATGAAAGAGTCTGTCAAATCATTCGAAAAACACTAAGAAAAAATTTCAGATGATCGTTTTGAGGTTCATGGTATAGACGTATTTTTTTCTTGTAGGCAAAAGCAGATAAATGTGATTACACATTTGCTACGATAGTTTTGTTTTAATGAGAGCTTATGCCTGAGTGACTTAGAAAGTATAACAGAAGATACTTTCTTAGCCCAGAGAATTAATACAAAATAGAAAATGATACTGAAGTTAAAAATACACGGCCTCAGACACATGATAGTTAAGACAAAACATTGCAAACATTTTGCCTTACTTTTAGTTTTCTAGATTACAAACTTGATGGATCTTTTTTCTTCTTATGTTGCAAATTCAGATAAAATGTTATAAGAATAAGGTTAATAGATTCACATTTGTGCCGAGATAAACACAATACAAAATATATTTAATAACAAAATGGCAAATCAAAGAAGTCCAATAAAAGTGATTAAATGAGTATGATAGACAAGCAACTTAAATTTTTTCTGTTTTAGATAAAGATAAATATATCCAAAAATATAGTAGATAGTCCATAATTGTACAACTAGTTGCAGCTATTCTTAGATTTTCTTATACACTCGATTGGAATAAGGCGTGTTGCCACAAACAGCATTTCTTCTAGGTGGAAAAGACATGTTTAAAATATTACTTATTTATGTAAATTTGTGCATTCTATATGGAGACATTATCTGCAATCAAAACCGAAAAATTAACATGTTTTAAATCTTATCATGAAACGTTCTTTTTTTATAATTTATCAATTTATGTTCCAAAATTGCTTCCTTTGATTGCTTATTAAATAAATTGCGCAAAAAGGCTGTAAAATGCGTTTTTTCAAAAGCAAACTTGTTCAATTCGTCGAGATCTATAAATAGCAGCCCTCAGATTGCTTAATGCTCTTTTTTGCAAGTTTAACTGCATTTATAAGATAAATCATCATTGAAATGTATTTACGGGTTTCCTCCAACCCAACTATCTCCTCTATAAACAGTCTGAGTTGTGAAGCGTGTCTTTTAGATGTCTACTCAACAGCGTTTTTATATTCGTAACTATTTTTTTCAAAAACACCTACAATGATATCTCCTGGAACGACCTCTGGTTTATTTTGCATGCTTTCACTTTGTTTGCAATTAACACATTATCTCTAACTTCGTAATCATGTCCGACTCTGTTTCAATGCATAAATTCCTTTTTATACCTATCTTTCCATTCTACTACTTTGATATCTGCACCTGTTTCTGATGCTTCTTCTGGAAATATGTCGACGCCGCGGTGGATCGTTGTATTATAATTATGAATTACTTGTAAGAAAATTTTCTTATTACATCTAGTGCTTCTTTAAATGCTTCTTGTAAGTTCTATTTACGCGTTCTACGTTACAATTACTCTAATGGTAATATGGTTTGGATAATCATTGATAGATTTTCTTTCTGCTGTTCATTTCTTCACTATATTGTTGTCGAACTCCCGACCATTATCTGACTGCATTTTTGTAAATTTAAGGCTGCGTTATCACCTTATTTAGATAATCTTCATCTTACTTGCATCCTTGCTAGTCCTTATCCTTGCCCATACATATTGACTATAATAGTCTGTAACAACAATTATTCGTTCTCTCATTGACATTTCTAGCATATCAAATTTTATCAACGACCCTGGTTTGTCACATCGAAAAAGTTGGCATGTATTACGTATATTTATACCAAATTTTTTGCATACTTCACATTTATCTAATGCATCCTTCATCTTCAATATACTTATTATAATTCCTCATTTTCTTACATCCATAAACAGAGCCTTCCCGTGATTAAGAGCAAAATGCAGCACTAAAATTTTGGAGTCTAGATTTTTAACATCTCCCCCTTGGCAAGACGGCAAATCGCAAGTGGTTTACATGTTGTCTTCTGGAGCTGCCACTTTTTTGGTTATTTATTTCTGTAATTGTTGAAGTAAAGAACAAATGCCCGTATAACAAATTGTAGTAATATCTGTGTCGTATATCAAGCCCGTCTGGCTATCCGAGATACATTTCTTTTTCGTGTCGGCCCTTATGGCTTTCTATTTTCTTATTAGTTGTTTTTCGTGGTTGGTTTCTTTCGGTTTTTCACAACCTCTGCTCAATGTATCCGCGACAATCAGGTCTACTTTTTTACGATAACAAATTACAAAATCGGGAAAAAACTTATCTAGAAAACCATCTTTGTATTCGTGACAACCCATATTCTAGTTTTGTGTGTAGTTGAAAAAAGGCCTGGTAGTAGGGATTGCAATACCCGAGGGGACTTAAACCCCAGGGGTAAAAACAAACTTTTTTGCAACCCCTGAATACCCGGGGGGAGGGATACCCGGGGGGAATACCCGGGTATTTTTCAAACCGTTTACAGTAAAAATATTTAGGCTGTGTTGTTTTTCAGGCATAAATAGGCATAAGAACTGTTTGTTTTGTGCAAAACAAACGGCAATGTTTAAATTTTTCAATATATATAATAGGTAAAAACCGAAAAGCACATGTATTTTACATTTATATAATAGTTTTTCTGCAATTTCTTTATTTTGTCTTTTTACATGTATCAGCATGATATCAATATGATATAGTTCTACGCTTAAATCTGTAGTTTTTTATTATGTATTTTAAGCCAATATAGAAAAAACAAAATTGACTAAATACAAAAAAAATGTCATTTGCAAACAAAAAGGCTTATAATAGGCAAACCAACATACAATTTACTATATTATGTGATGGTGGTTTAACAGGATTGTATGTCAAATAGAGTTTTCAATTTGTGTATATTCACTATGTTCATTCTTATAAATATAAAAAAAATATGTATACAAGAAACTTATTTACATTTATGCAAATCAGTGCCATCATACACAACATTATAAATCTATAAGTCTTTTTGCAAGATTTGTATTGTTAGCTATAAAATCTGTTATATGCAATTTATACCAAGTTAATATATATATAATTCTTTGTTTGTGGTGAAATATTACTAAAATTTTATCTTATCTTGAATTTTATGATACAGACGTAAAACATTTACAGTTTATTTTTTTACAGCTACAAAAAAGGTTTAAAATAACTTCTTCCTTACATCCGGGTATCCGAGCGCAACTCCCGTAAAATATATTCTGTTGATTTTGACACGACCTCTGGGTACCCAAGTGCCTGGAGCCCCAGGTATTAGAATCTCTACCTTTTGGTCCGTAATAAGTTTAATTACTTTTTCCAATAAACAGTATTGCAGTTTTTCTATGGCCCAGAGCGCGGTTCATACTTTTTGCTCAGTAATGCAATTTAAATTTTATGTTCATTTGGAGATGGCTTATATAAGATACTACTCCGCAAATTCTGCATAAGCACAGCACCTAATCCAACTGCGCTGGCATCTGATACGCGTTCAAACGATCTAGTAAGATTTGGAATATTGTAATATACATTGATATCTATTTTGTCCTTTATATCTTTGAACGCACTTCTGTCAATTTCACTTCAATAGAATTCCTGATCGTACGTCAAAACGCGTAAAATTGGTGCATGCATTTTTTATTTATTAAGAGAATTTCTGTCATAATTTACGATTCCAATAAATCGTTGTAACTGCTTTTTTGTTTTAGGTGTGTGATAGCTTCTTATACCTTGAAATATAAAATTATTTTGGCTGTATGTTGATGTATGAGATCGTATATCTCAAAAAATATAATTCTCCACACATTCTATACTCTTCTCTATATTTATTATTTTATTATAGTTTCGCAATCTTTCTTTTTATCTTTTTAGGTCCATATTATGCTTATCGTAATTTTTTCCATTGATAAAAATATCTTTAATGTACACCACGAAGCCGTTTCATATAAATCTTCGAGTATTAAATTCGATATTCGTTAAAAATCTGCCGGCGAATTCTTAAATCCCTACGGCATTTTTACGAAGTGCATCAGCCTTGTTTCTGTGTATTACGAGGTTCTTACTTCTACTCTCTTCGAGTAATTTAACTTTAGAAAACCCATTGTGCAGATCGACTAAGCTGCAGAGTTTTTTTCCATGAAGTTGTTAATAAGATCCACTACCTGTGAAATTTATAACCTGTCTTGTTAAACTAGGTTGTTCAGCTTCCTATAGTCTATAAAGAATTGCAGTTTTACGTTTGATTTCGTACTTAAACATCTGGATTAAGCCAATGTGATTTACTTTATTCAATTACTCTACGACTTCCTTAACCTTTCACTAGTTCTGCATAAATCAATTTTGTCTATAACTACGTAGTGGTCAGACCCAACTTATAGGAAGTACAATGCCTGTTTTTATTAACACTCAAGTGGCATTTTTCTTTTCACTAATTTTTCGATGGCTGATTTGCATATTAATATTTCCTCTTTAGTGCTTTAAATCACATAAATTTTTTCAACAAATGCCTTTTGTTTCCCTTCATCTACTGACGATGTAACATATCTTTTGGAAAATCAATTGATCCATTATTTAAGTTATTTATACTTTTAATTCGTTAATATTTGTTAGGCAAGTATTTAAGAATTGGTCGCGTTAAAATCAAATGCGACGCTCCTGTGTCAAATACAACTGGCATTAAAATACCATTAAGATTAATGAGGCACGTTCAACTTGTTTATTTACATTTTCGTTACTTACTGAATTGATCGTTTTGGTTGAACAGCTGCTTGAATAATGCCCAAACTTTTTGCTAATATAACATTTTGTCAACTCAAATTTTGCCGATAAACTATAATATGAATTATCTGCGCAAAGGTTTTATTTCTTGGTCTTTGTGTAAAGTTCCTTTGTCTTTTTATGTTTTCCTCAAACTCAACACATCTTTCGAACAGCTTTTTTAGTGAACAATCACTTGCGAAAAATAGTAATTGTAGGTTTTTTAGTGGCATAAACGATCTTAAATGCTTTATCACTTAGCCTTCGCTTATGCTCCTATTTATCGACCAACCCCGTATTCTTCAAAAAAATTGGCCATATTATTCATCAATGTATTTTCTTATGCTTCAAAGATCCTGGCTTGTGCAGTAGGCTGTTACATCATCTTTGCATCTTCCCATTTAGTCGCTATAGTATTTTCTTGTATATTGGTGAAGTACCATTCCTTCATTTATTTACTAGATGCATATATTATGTCATTGATTTTAGCACGTAAAGGTTTGTTTTTCATGAATCAATGCCTTCACATACATATAACTCAAAGCGCCATGCTTTTTTCTTTATATTTCTTATAAAGTTATACTGCATTCTCTGCTCATTTGACAACTCCTTACGCTTAAAATCATTTTTACATGATTGCGATACATTGATAGATTAAGTCATATCGCCGCCGTCATCAATTATGCATTTGCATTATGGTTAGAATAAGGCGTGATAGTACGGGCAGCATTGTTTTAAGGTGGAAAAGACATGTTTTAATTAGTACTTATTTTTTTAAATTTGTTAATTTTATATAGAGAAATATTTTCTAATTAAAACTAAAAATTAACATGTTTTAAATCTTATCATACCCTTTTCTTGTTTTATATCTTATCAATTTATGTTCCAAAATTGCTACCATTTTTCGCTCATCTAATAAAATGCGCCAAGAGGCTTTAAAATGAGTTTTTACGAGTGCAAACTGTGCGTATCGTCGAGACATATATAAATCACCCCTCAAGTTGCCGTAATGCCTTTATTTGCAATCCTAACTGCATTTATAAGATATTGTATTATTGGAGTGTATTTAGGAAAGCCGTCTAACCACACTCACTCATCATCAACATATAAAAATTCATTTTTCTACAATACTATGATTATGTAATTGCCAGTATATATATAAGATTCAAAAATAATCCATTGCATTGAAAGTTCGACTAAAGTGTAGTTTCGTCCTTCTGTAAAATACTTCACATATTACTTGACAGGTTGCATGAAACACACTCTGAGAATTCCAGTCTTATAACTACTTTTGTAATTAATACGTGTAATAGTACGGCTATTTTTACTAAAATACAATTACTATTGCCAAAAATCGTTGAAAGCCTAAAAAATAAGCACTATTTTTATTGCCTTATATAAGAAAAAAGTTTCCTATTGCATTTAATAGAAAAAAAACTTAAAGAAATATGCAAACAACTGAAGCACTTGTCTCGTGCTTATGCTAAAGTCTGTATTACTTTGCGAGTTGTATATAAACGGAGCTAAAAAATTTTGATAAATTTACAAGTTAATTAAAAATTGAATTCGCTTACAAACAAGAAAAAGAGACAATCATATACAGAATTGACAACTTTTCATTTCCTAGTTAGCTGTTGATGTTTGATGTAAAATAAAAATCACATTTGCATTATTTATATATAAAAATTTGATAAGACAATAAGCTATATTTAAATATTTGTAAAGATACCTTGCCGTTAAATGAATTATTTGAAGATTCCGTTTTATAAATGAATTGATAGTGATTGAAAAGATTCAATGAATTGCCTCAACTTTTGAAAAATCTTTAAGCTAGCACTTTAACTATAAATGAACGACTCCGAAAAAAAAATGTCGAAGTGATATACAACTAGGGATGGGCCGGATCCGGATTCCGGCTTCTTGTCGCTAAAAATTAACCGGTTTCGGGAGTAGCTTTGCAAAAAACAGTCGGTTTCGGGCCTGAAAAAAATACGGTTGATTTTTCGTAAAACCGGTACGTAAAAAATGTTTGTTTTTGCAGTTATACAAAAAATATGTTGGCCAAGAAAGCCCGTTATGGCAAAAATTTCACTTTTAAAAAAATATATATATGTTTTGTTTGAGATTATTGATGATGATCAAAAATGGTTACAGACAAATAAATAGTTTTTAAAGTGGTATAAATGCCGCTTACACTGATACACATATGCAGAATATGACATATTGCTATGCTTGTTGTATGTTCTAGTGCAAAAACAGGTTTTTTTGACAAGTTAAATATTATTTGATAGTATAGTTTCTCTGCATTTGTGCTTATTAGTTTATTCAACAAAGATCGACTCTTGCATTCACAACTTAATATTTATCCATTATACGCATAGGCCATAAACCGTAACTATTAAACAAATGCGCAAACGATTTTGCCACTGTCGTTTATCTTTTATAAATACGGCATTTTTGTATGTTTTTTTTTTGGAATTGCCAAATCGCAATTAATCTTTTAAAAAAAATAAATCAATGTACCGATTAATATGACTTATACAAAGGTGTATTTATATTACAATATTTACAAAAAACAATTTTTTTTTATAAAAAACTTTACCCAGTAAGTTCTTTTTATGTAATAAAAATATAAGTTGGCTTTTATGGTTCAGTTTTAATTATCAAAACAAAAAAACATAAAAAGCGTATGCAACTTTTCAGAGTGTTTCTAGATGAAACAAGCATAAATTACGCATTTAAAAAACATTCTATCTTTTTGATGCAAGAAAATCGCTTTCATAAACACAGGTTACACATGACATTTATACTATGCAATTGTAGTGCAAAATGTATTTATATTGCCATTTACATGCAACTATTTATATTTCTGTATATATTTCAATGTTTTTTAATAGTAAAGATTTATTCGTTACCATTTTTTTGTCAATGCAGCCTTTTTGTTATTTATGCTCACTTTTTTACTTGATTATTTTATAGTACACTCTTTTTAGTCGAAAAAAACTTTTTCTTTGAGAAAAAAAGCGTGACAACAGGTTAATATAGTACATTATTTTACCTTTTTTGTTGTTTTAATGTTGAGCAATATTTATTCTTAATTTATATCATGTTGCGAACACATGAATTAATATTACTAAATAGAAATAAACTTTGTTTATCGTAAACGCGGTGCTTTATATAATATTCAAGGGAACACTAATCTGGAAATTACTAATGAGTGCCAAAAATGTATAGACATATGCAGATGCATGAGTGTTGTTAGTTTAAACTCTTTTTTGCACATATGTATGCAAATTGTATGCGTTAGTTGGAAAGAAAAATCTAGATTAGAACTTATTTAACCATAGGCGAACACCATGAAAAACCGTTTTTTGCAATTACTAGGGAGCATTTAAAATTGTTGCATTTTGTTCATGCTTGCGATAAGCCGTATGCTGTATTTACAAACATTTTTTCATTAAAATTTTACTAGTATTTTGTCTTTAGAAAGATGCTTTCTAGCGTAGTTAATGTAATCAAAATTTTGCGCTTGTGTTGCCTTTTTACAAGCACATTACCCTGCTTAGTTAACGCAAGTGACTATATTTTTTGATTATTTTTAAATCAATACATTTATTCTTTTTAATATCAGTTAAACTGATTAAAACTCGTATATGACGCCTTTTTACGATTTATGATATTTAATGCGTGCAAAAACACAAATTATGCGCACGTACGTCATTTTGGGATATTTTTAATTGTTAACAATAAATGTTTGTATGTACCTTTACAAAATATTCGATTTTTGCTACTGCTCGACTGAAATTTCATATGCTATAATTGTTACAAACTGTTTTGCCTAAAAAAAAACCAAACTATGCACGACCACAGTGTTTATAAAAAAATAGTTGTTTTTTTTTTTGCTTTTTTAAAACAAAATATCTTTAAAACAAAAATTGTGTTTTGCATGTTACACACGCAATAAAGCTGTGATTTGACAATAGACTAGTTCTTATAAGCAGCGCTGTAAAAAAAGTGCAGAATACAAATATAAACTTACAATAATCACTACCGCTGGCAATCAAAATATCATCAAATAAATGGATTCATGTATGTTTTTACAAAAATTGCAACAAAAAGCGTTAAAGAACAGAAAACGCCGTTTAACACCACGTTGCTATGCACGCAAGTCGTCTAACATATGAATCAATATACAAAAAAAAAAAACGCTTTGCACTTAATGTATAGTACAAAAATCTTTTTGAACAGAATAAAGACATATATCACTATAAATAGATGCATTTTGTGAATTAATGTTACAGACAATCATATTCATTAAGTTTTGAACAGCAAAATGTGATGTATATCATAAAAACAATACTTTTTATAAAAAAATTTATAGACGTCTTAATGCAAGCCACTTGTAAAATGTAGCAGAAAACTACATTGTATATATTTTATGCGTTATCTGAGTTTTGTAATAATATATAAAGAAAAGTAACACAATATAATGTCAGTTGTTTTTTTAATATTATATAATAATAAATATATCCGGTCTATTACATAAAATTTTTTTATAGAAAAAAAAAGTTTAAAATGTATCTTTTTCATTCTGCATCGCTTACCTCACCAGCCGATAAAACTCAAAAAATTCGAAGTCAAAACCAAACGAGCTTTTGCTGCAATATTTCATCTTTTATTGTTATTATACATTTAATGCAGTGGTTTTCCTTAATTAATTTTTTACAATATTTCAATTTAAAAAAAGAAAAAAAAGTGAAATCTTTATCGCCAAAAGCTACTATATAAACAGATTAAGTTTACATACTAAACAAATGTAAGTCTTTTTTTCTTTGTATAAAAAAAGATATAATACTAAATCTTATTTCTAGTTGTAAGTGAAATTGCACCCGGGCCTAAAAAGTCAATTAAAGGTAATATATTGCAAACTAAAGTTATAAATGAAAGGCTGTTTGCATAACAGAGCTTGTGATTTGTTTTTGATACTCAAAAAGAAGAATAATATTTGTGGCAATTTGTTGGATTTAAATTATCCAATACTTACTTATAAATCAAAACCAACTTAACAATAAAAATTACAAGGGAAATATAAAAAAATACCGGAAAAGCCGGTCAACCGGTACCAGACACGGAAAACATCATACCCGGAATGTTTGATGATAATATGGCTTCCGGCTTTGTTCCCGGGCCGGAAAACTGGGCACAGAAAAATTGTCGAGTCCGGGGTTTTGACCATTCCTATATACAACCCCTGTCTTACATATAGAGATTTTCGACAAATTAATAGTACCAAACCCTGATTATTTATCTTTTAAGACATGAATATATTAAAGTGTACCAATAATGATCGTTGTTTTTATGCCATTATCGTCTGTCTGGGTATAACGATCATTTAGCAAATATAGATACATTACTTCAGGTTTAAGGAAAAACTTTATCGTTAGCACATTATCTCGATTTTTATTCTTCTATTAAAATGATGATATATAATTAAATCTAATTTATAGTTTCTTTTTTTTTGATTTTATGTATTTGTTTACCCGGGAAAATTTCCGCATATTCCGGTCCTTATTCCCGACCACCCGGGTAGTTACGAACCCTACTTACAATTAAAGTATAATTGTTTTTTTTTTTGCTATAAGAGGTGTGTTTTTATAATTTTATACTTTTTAAGTTTTCCTTAGTTAGCTATTAACATTTTTTGGAATAATTTAAAACTGTGTTTTTATTTAGTTTAAACTTTTTTCTGTTATTTATGTTTCTATTTGTTACAACATTATATTCAAAGGAAATAAAATGTGTATATTTTTTTTAATGATTTACGAAGCTTGTGCTTTTTAGACTTCCATGTTTTTTGACGGTACTTAAATTAGCGTATATGGGTTACAAATGAATTTAGTTCAACGCGAAGAAAGGGAATTGTTTCGAAAAAGGTTTAAAGAACTAACAAAAAATACATATCAAAAAATGTTTAGTGCAATCGTTCTCGACAACGATTTGTTATATGAATTATTATCCTCTAAAAACTTCTATATAGAAGAAAATTCTGCGAAGTAGGTCATGAGATCCATATTAGACAAAAGGGTGAAGAAAATCTTCCGATTTGGAGATGCACGACAAAAAAACCCGGAAACAGATTGGATATCTAGTTGATGTATTTTTGCCGGGAGCCATGTAACAAAAAAGGAAGTATTCGCAATCTCGTACTTCTGTCGAGAAAAATACAATTAAGATTAATAAAAAGATTTTAATTGCAAGAAGAGAGAGTGGATTTTCATGCCACACTATTGTGGACTGGAAGAAGTCCCTTCGAGAAGTCTTCATTGGTATTATACTAATAGTAAAATAAAAATAGATGGAAACGAAATGAATGTAAAAATAGATGTAACAGTGATTAGCCGCAGGAAATACGCACATGGACGGATTTTAATTACACATCAGTCGCTAATTGCTGGCTGAGATGAGGAGAAAGGGCTCTGTTTTGTCGACACTGTAGCCAGAAGAGAACGGTTTACGTTGTGTGGATGCATAAGAGAACAAATAAGGCTTTAAAGCGTCATTTTCAGTAATTGTTGGGCGGCATACAAAAACTTGCCGATCTATCTGAAGTTCTATCAACATTATCGAGTCAGCCATAGTAAGAACTTTGTCGATCCAGAGTAAGGCTCAGACTTTTAGGCAATCACAAAAAGAAAGTGGGTGATTCGCAACAATATGATCATTATATGACAAATTTTTAGACTTGTTCGACTTTTCAAATTTTTCAACACAATTTATTTTTGTGGCAAATTTTTGTTCTCATTCAAATTTCTGCATTTTACTCCACCCTCATATAAGGAGGAAAATACAAACAAGAAAACAAGAAACGAAGGTAAACTGAACAAGACAAAAAAAAAATGGTACTTTATTAGACCAGGAAATGTAAATATGCATTAATAGGTTCGACTATATTATATTTTGCCGACAAAAATCTAAAGATTCTGTATATCTGATGTTATCTTCCATATATCAACAAATCTCTTATTTATGCATATATGTAACAAAAAAGGTTCATAACTGAGGTAGATTGCAATTTGTTTGCAGCATTCATACAGATCAAACTTACCGCGAAAATTTAACAAGAAAAAGAATCTTTTTATCTTAAAAATAAAGTAAGTATGTTCTAAAGTACTGTGTGTTTTTATATTTGCTTTTTGACATTTTATCCCACGTAATTTGTACATTACTTTTTATTTGATATTTTGTTTATAGATAAACGGAAATCTGAAATCAAGAAATTATAATTTAGACATATAAAATCCAGTAATAAATATGTAAAACAACTATATTCAGTACTTAAATCGGTTTATGTAACGTAAATCGCAGGATATAAAATTAATTCTCTGGTGATATAATTGCGAGAACTACGACAGTATTGTCGAAAAAATAAGCCCAATAAACACAATTGATTCCTTTATTTGTCCTGGAATGGGGTTTGTTACAATGTCATATGATGCTATATACATATGTGTCTATATATGATGAAGCATTTAAATAAATGTATAATTACGCATATTATAATTTATTTGACGTTTTTCAAACAATTAAAGGTCCATTTTGTTGTTCTTTGTTGGTTTTTTAAGATTGATTTTATTTATTTTACTATAATTTTTTGCACCCTTGCTGCCAAAAAGTCCGACCAGTAATCCCATGACAGGAGTCCACACACGATCTATCGAAAGTGTGTTGAAGCTTTTTAAAAAACGCCATAAGCAGGAAAACGGAACCAGTCATTTTCAAATCTTTAGCTAAACCCAGCAAGTTGTATGGTTTAAAGAGTTTGGTATTATAGATACTTTTTTTATATTTGAAATCAAATACGAGATCAATATCGTATTTATTATATATATGATTTGTTTATTTATTTTTTGTACTTAAAGGTTTTTTTAATATTTTGACCCCTTCTTTGATTCTTCTCCATCCTCTCCCAAAAAAGCCGGTCCTAAACAGCACAAGCAACACACGTCGAACAAGCGTCGACTCGCCGCCCGCGGCGAGTCGACTCGTAGCGGGGTTTTAAACAATTTTAAGTTTTATTTGTTATAAATTCTGTTGAAAACTGTAACTGCTTCATATAATTTATATAGTAGTAGTATTTAATTGATGCGCATATCTTACACATTTAATATCATATATTTTGGCGTTTTGGGCTTCTAGTTTATTGACTATCCTGGTAAAACTTGCAGGTGAAACGAAGGGTACGTTAATGCATATTAGATATAATATAAAATAAACATAAACTTGATAATTTTCCGGCCTTGTTGTTCCTGAAGGTAGACAATGTTGACTATTTTTGTAATCAACTTGATTATCCGCAGAATTCCCCTGGATACAAAGTAAAAATTGACTTTCAGCCGGGTGGCCAATGTTTCGCCATTTTTAATCCATATATAATACGTGACGAGCCAATAACTAAAATTTTATCTTTTGTACAGGTAAAAAAATCAATAAGTGCAAATCTATGGCTATCTTTATGAAACCTATACATTTAATATCGCTCGCTGTGCCGGGGATCCATGCCGAACCGGGGATAAGCTATATGAAATACAGTGTTTTTTATATCGATAACATACCTAATGATATATAGTATACAAAGTTTCAAGTGTCTTATAACTAAAAGTTTTTGTCTTAAATAAATAATATTCAGTTATTTGTTTTCGTATTTTTTAGCCCCCCCAGACTAAAACTAAAATCGGAGAAAAAAAAATGTTTATAAAATAAAAAAAACTGTATAAATAAATTATTATGGTTTTAGACAAAAAATAATGACAAAAGTTTAGTACTTTTGTTTTATATTATCTGTTTGACAGAAAAAATCCCCGGTTTGGCATGGATCCCCGGCACAGCGCGCGACATTTAATATGCGAATAGTAGTTTAAAGTATAGATAAACAGTTATTTTAGGTTTTATACGCTTGTTTATTGTTTGTAAGGGCACCACAGTATCAATCCTAATATGACACATAAAACTAGAATAAAACTATATAGGCATATAGCTACTACTGTGTTAGTATATTGTTCTTCTTTTTCGTAGTTATCTATTTTATCAATTGAAAAATCTGTTTCATTTAAAAAAATCAACTTATCAACTGCATCGTTTCCTGTGGTAAAGTTTCGTTCGGTAGAATATTTCTGCGAATAGGAGTTTGGGGCTACAGTTGTTTGTGGATAAACGTCATTTTTGGCCTGCGTGTTTTTATCCTCAAGATTTTTAGAACTGGTCTGTGTGGTCTCTTCTGTAATTGCATCATTTGTACTTGGTGTTGTAGTCAATTTCGAAATTCTCAATTTTTCAGTTCGTCTCTGAGATAGTAATTCTGATAAGTTGGTTTTTGTTATTGTTCCGTTATCTAATCTCGAATGCTCTTCATG
>JAQFYM010003910.1:0-17058 GCA_034694785.1 Agrenia bidenticulata | reverse complement strand
TTACATATATTTAAATATATTTAATTGTGCTTAAAGAAAATATTAAAACACTATATTATATTAAAAAAAACAAACCACCAGGTATACAAAAATAAAAACAGATTATGCTTAAAGAATGCAAAGTTAGATAACAAACAAAAAAAAACATAAATATAAGAACTACAGATAGAAAAGATACATACCCGAAAGATATAAAAAAATTATACTAGTGATAAACTAATTTAAAACTAAACTATAACAAAAAAAATTAGCAAAAAAAAAGCCCCCATAAAAATACACACAAAAATATGAAAGGGGCCTCTCAAAAAAAAAGTGCCCCCGGGCCCCTGATGTTGTAAATCCGCACTGGAAGTAAGCATCAAACTTCCTGATTAAAAAACTAGTGTTGTTATATAACTGCCACGAACTAACAAAATATTGTAAGTGCGTAAAGCGACTCATGAAATGTTACAAGATAAGGTGACGTTCTTTGTCATTTTCTAGCATATCAGTAGCTTGAGGACTAAATTACAGTAATATCGCCGAGTTATACAGTTTGCGGGGGTCAATCGGCGTTAAGAAAATTAACACGCGCATAATCTAAACACTAACTAATCTGACATTTATGGAACAAAAAGTAGTTGACTTTTCATAAACACAGACATCGTGGTTTACAAGACAATTCACTTATAGATACAAACATAAAGTTAATTAAAAGTAACTTTCTAGATGTTAAGTCGGTACCATAAAGGCAGATTAAAGGCTATCGCAGCCTTTAACAAGCACTAGTTTCTGCATTATTAAAAGACTGATTTACAACACAAAAAAAAATATTTTATTTAAAAATGAAAAAATACACTTTGGTACTAATGCGGCATTTTACTTTTACATACAGTGCAAAAAATTGACTTTTTCAAAAAAATCTATTGGGTATTTAGCGGACCTTCGAAAACCTGTAAAATGCGTGATTACTATAGGTTTCTTTTTTAAACTGTTAAACTGGCCAAAGATGTTGTGAGTAATATTTTGTATTATTGATGGAATTAAACAAATTTCTTAAAAGAAATTTACAAGTTTTCCTTTTTTTTTTGTGGTTGCAATGATGTTGCATTCTTATGAACTTTCTGTATAATATCTACTGTTAATTTTTTAGTGTTATTTGTTTTTTTTGATATTATTTTTACCCAGAAAAAAAATTCGTAACTGTGATGCAAACGTTTTGGCAGTGATGTAGATATTGTACATCAGCGCATGAATTTATTATGTATTGAAAATATACAATGTAAACAAAATCTGTATAAAAAAAGATATTTGTACGCCATTGCGTAAATTTTATCCCTAGGTGACAAAAAATTAAGTATATTTTACTGCATACTTTTTGGATGAGCTGAGAGAATCCTTTAATTTCTTACTAACAACCATTTTTTAAACGTGACTCTTAATTTAAACTGTATTGTTTTTATACTTATACAATCTTCAAACGTTTGACATGTGACCAATAGATATTTTAGATAAATCAACTGTCATACGTATCACATGTCAACTGCTAAAAATTGTCTCCTGTAACGCCGCAGGCTTAATTTCTAATTCTGACCTGCGCAATAAAAATACCACATTCTTATACGCATTTATCAGGTCTTAGTTTAGTCAGAGACTTTACAATATTGAGTTATTTTAATATGTACACTCTGGTAAAGATATGGGTTTTAAACCACATACTTTACCAACAATTAATAAAAAAACAATGTTAGTTATAATAAATTTTCTTTGAACGGCGTAAAGGTAGTTAATTTGCACGTCTTAAGTGTATCATATTATCGATGTGTTTTTTTTTGTTGCTTTTACAAATATTGGATTTCTTTAAACGCCAATTATATATATCTTTAACGTATATTTTAGTCTCACTTTACTTTTAGTTGCAATTTTTTTTGTGTTTTCTAGTCTAGATTAACAGCTGTTAGTAAAAAATTAATCATGTAATTGCAATTTGGATAGTGTGACAAAAATATAATTTTAACTACAAAAAACGGTCGTGTTTTTTTTGTTTTTAATTTTTATCTAGGGATTCTATACATATCAACAGCTGGAAGTGCAGTTTTAGCATCACCTTTACATTTCTCTTATCTCTGTACTGTTTAAAACAAAGCGCTGTTGATTGAAACATCCTTTGTCGTGTAAATCCTACGCTGTCTATTGATTTTAACTTGCAGGTAACCTTTACATCTGCAGTTTTGTATTATATTGCAATTTACTGAATACCCAGGTGTTTTTGAATATAAATTCTATTATAATTTGTTATTATTTTACGCTAGGGAAAGTTCTTTTTTAAATATTTTTGTTTTGTTTAAATCTAGGAGGAATGCGGGTCATCATAAAACATTTTTTTGTGAGAAAGCTGTAATCACAATCTATCAACCAAGGTTTTGCCTAAACAGGTATCAGAAGATGGATTACATACCGATTTTCTTTTACCATACCGAAAAGACACGCATTATAACAGATTGAACAAAATAAAACGCCGCTTCTACAACTGTAAAAAACCGTGCAAACACTTAACTTTTGCATTTTTTTATATAGGGAATTTAATAGATATTTTGAAAAAAAAAAGAAATCGTTAATCTAACGTAAATCCATAATACACCAAAAAAAGTAAATGGCTTCTTTAAACATAGTTTTTTTGCGTTTCTTTTGCTCTTAGTTCAGAGTAAACAAATTCACAAAGATATAAGATGTAAATTAGGCGTGTTTACCATATGCAATTTTCTAGAGTATGTACTTGCAATATAATCTTCAATGTGTATATTTTTGACCGCGTACAATTCTTTATATATAATATTCTTTTCTTACTGCGATCTTGTAAATTGAAATTAAGATATTAAAAAGAAAAAAGGTGTAAAACTAAGTTTTCAAAGTATACCGTTAAGTGATGTTGTACTGTGGGCCCACTTTACACTAATAGTTATAGCCATATACAGTCACGTATATTTTTTCTTTTAATTTTTATCATTCATAAGATTTTTATACAATTGACATAATAAGTGAATACGACCCTTTTAACTAAAAAAGCACAATTATACACAGGAACCTGCTAATCCGCAGTTGATATTTGACTACAACAGGTATTTTACGTAAATTTGTGGTTTTAGATTAAGTGAAAGTAAAAAAAAATATCGAAATAGTACAATTTACAATTAAAAGTTCAGGACAGACTTTATTAAACATAACTCATATATCTATTGATATTAGACTACTATCTTGCATTTGCGTAGCGATTTAGTTGTAAAAAAACATTTAGATGGTTACTATAAAAAAATTTACAAATTTTTGTGTAATTTTTTAAATATATGAACCATTTTATTTTTCTTTATGATACAAAGTTAAGCATACATGCAAAAGTAATTTAGTCTCCTTGACGTAGTAAAATTTGATAGCGTCATAAAAAAGGCTATTTTTTGTGGGTAGCTCAACAATATACAAAATCAAAATTATTCGAGATAATATTTTTTGATGTTTTTATTTTTGGCAAAAAACATAAATAATGTATACGTAAAAATACTTGGCGCTTAAAAATCACTTGCTTAGTTTTATAGTTTTTACTTTACAGAGCAACTTACTCCCTATGTAAAGATAATAAGGTAAAAAAACTAATGTAAATTTGAAAAAAAGATACGAATAAGTTTCACAAAGAAACAAACAATCCTTGCATAAAAAATACCGTCAAGAATAAAAAATATTACTTTGTGTTAAAAAAGAAACAATTCCCAATAAAAAAGTCATGTACAATAATAAAAGCTTTCGAGCTTATTATTAAATACGGCACAGAATGAATATTTTTTCTTAGTAGAAACTTTTTGTGGAGTTCATGAAATTTTCAGTCAGTTTTTTTTCGGCCAAATTAAGAACAAGAAATTCCGCATGGAAAACATATTACCTTTGGACTTTTTTAAATGTTAAATATTGATTTTATTATGAAAGATTCTTTTTCATTAGTATTAAATATGTCCAAGGCAAGCTGCTCTTGTTCTTTTACAAAAAAAAAATAATGAAATATTCATCGATAAATATTCAGACCGTTCCCTTTAAAACAAAAACTACATTCTGTATTGTATTTTTAACCTCTTTACAAATAACTTGTTTTCTAAATATCTAGACTACGTAAAAGTTTCTAAAATGGGATTTTCTGTTAGAACCAGGTTTAACAGCAGTTTTGTAAGGAAAATATAATACAAGGAATTTTTATGTCATGTATACATAGTATCTAAACACTTTTTTAGGTTTCGTTTAGTATTGAAGTAAATATTCATTAAGATTCGCTTAATATGTTTTTTTAAAGCTTTGGTTTTTTACTAGAGAAAACGATATAAGTCATAAAAAAAAATATTCTTTTGTTAATAACAGAAAATGATGAAAAAAGCAAAATAGCGCGGGAAATTTTGGTAATTTGTACACAAGCTGCTTACTTCTTTTTTTGTGTAAAAGATATTGCATGAGCAATAGTTAAAGTAATATCATACGACTAAATTTAGAATTAAAATAAAAAAGTAAAGGCGCAAAAAAAAATATACATTACAATAGTGGCATACTTAGCGGGGGGGGGTGGGTGCCTGGCAAAAAAAAACTGCACTTAAGTCTAAGGGGACGTCATTTTTTGTGCATCAAATTTTTTTAAGAAAATTATGGAATTAAAAAATAAAATTTTATTAATTTTCCGTCTACAAAAAAAAAAATTTTTACGTCATAAACATAGATGATTAAACTCGGGTATTTTATAAATTTCGAAATTAGCTTAATTTCGGTGTAAACGGCTTTTTTTAAGTGTTATCTGCAGATTTTTAGGATTATGCTGTTTTATTGCCTATAAAAGAAAAAAAATAGATTTTAGGCATATGAAACATGTCGTTGATAGTAAAAACATATTTAAAATATATAGTTGACAGATTTTACAAAGAAAGCTTTTTTTTTTTTGCTTTTACGACAACTTGGTAATTATACAAGCCACAAAGTAAAAAAAAATTGATGAAATGCAATTAATTTTAAATGTGCACAAGCAAACTACAAGCAAATCATTTTTTATAATTTATTTTTAAACGATGCATTTTTCTAGGCATTTCTTTGGTTCTATTTTGTGGCTGTTCATTTTGCAATTTTTTGCTTTTTTATGTATCCAATATGTTTTGTGCATGTACTCTACGTATTTATTTGTAGTCAAAAAATCTTTGTTATGTTTTTTTTGTATTGTATATCTTTATTACTACTTAATAAACTTTAAAAAAACGAACTAGTAAGAACACAAAATGGTGCCCATTTAATATCAAGTGAATAAATTACGATATGAAAGGTAAAGTTTTTTTTAAGCATTACCTTTTTTAATATATATATAATTAACTGTCAATACGCAGTTTTGATCCACGAATAAACATAATAAAAATCCAATAATAAATTATATTATTATCATAAAGTTTTTCAATAGGTTTGGCAACGTGTTTGTCATGCAATACCCTTGTGAACTGTACTAGTCACTTTCAATTGTATGATAAGTGCTATAAAAGACAAAAACCGTAGTTTTATTTTAGACAAAGTAATTAAATTGCACTGTTTTGTGCATAGGAATCAACACATATTTATTTAGAAACAACATGGAATTCGAGATATACAATTTTTTGGAGAAAATTACTGGATATAATTTTTTTTATAAAATATTTTATTGTAAAGGTAGAAACACTTACCACGGTTAAAAAATGAAATAGAGTACAGCAGTTTTTTATATATTTGTAAAACCAATGCAAAAAAAAAAATCAAAAACAAATGAGGTTTTTTGTCTTATGTTCACTTTTAAAATGCAAAACTCACCAAATTATATATAGCTAGTGTAACGCTTTTTATATTTTTTAAAAAAAGTATAAAAGCTGTTTTCTAAAGAACGTTGTACGCAAACCCAAAATATATTTTTATATCATAGGCAAGCAGCTATAGAGTGGTGTTTTTATACTTTGACCTGCAAGTAGTATGGAACTAACACATTTGTATATATGTGCATTAATATATATAGAAAGGCGAATACTGAATAAAAACGAACTGCCATAAGACTAATGATTTTAATAAACCAGGGCGTACTCTGGTATAAAGAATAAAAAGATTTTAAACCTTTTTTTGCAAATAAAACGTAAATATGAATCTATTATTATATTTTTTATGCTTTTATTTTTTTGCCTTCACTTTTCCTACGCATTATATAAATACAAAAAAAAAAATTCAACATAGATATATACGCATAATTGCCGTATAAAAACACAGTTGCGGTTTTTTTTTGATAAGCCATTTTAGATAAAACCTTAATTTAAGAATTTTTGCGACTTATTGAACAAATCCCGAATTATATCATATCCTGTCATGTTTCGTGTTTTAAACCCTTATCTGTTTACGGTACACTGACTAGCCTTGGGCTATAAAAACCCTATTTTATCCACCGAATTTCAAAGTTTAAAATAGGTTTTGTTCTTGTGTAGTTGTTTGACGATAGGTCATGATGAGCAAGTAACAGCGTAGCGTACTGGTAGTGCAAGATAAGGTTGCTACTTTGTAAATAGCAAAAAACGCTAAATTTGGGTTAAAATTAAGAAGATACAGAAATGTTTTTTCTGAACTAAAAATTAAATTGAAAAATAAAACAGCCGATACGCCCACAAATACGGCAAAAAAGCTGAGTATAGTTCTGCAGAGTTCTGTATTTTTTTTTTAATGATTAGTTTCATTTTTTTGAACATAATATGTATGTGAATTGCTACATTTTTTCTTTAAAAAAAACCGAGGGCAATTAGGCAACACTTTTCTTTATATCCAAATTCATAATGTGTATATAATTTAAATTTATATCAGGTATCGGAACAACAATACATTTTTGATCCCTCATTAGCATCTTTCTGTAACTAAATACTAAATGGATAGTACTGCGCAAATACGGTATAAGCAGCCAATGGCTTCAAAAAACATCGTTGTGTATACCTTGCATGTTTTAGTGGCTGCAAAAGATAGTTTATGCGTCCTCACGCATAGACGCATTCGATTTGTTTATTTTACTTAAAGCTAAGGTAAGCAATGTATTCAGCAAGCTAATAATTTAAGCCTTTTTTAAGCCCCATTTTGCAGCTTCTCCCGTCTTTACATATTTACTCATTTTTTTTATTTTATTATTGCCTGATTGAGTTTAAGATAACTTATAAATATGTAAATATATCAGCCTATGTGCAATTACCAAGTAACAGAACACTTGATCTTGTTAATGGATAAAGTAACAAGAATATCTGAGTTTTAAACAAAAATATAGCTGTGATCATTGCAAATAACATTGCTCTATTACAATCAATTGCAATATATGTATTAAGAAATATAGAAATTTGAAACAGAAACAGCCACAACGCACTACTATACGTAATTTTTTTTTGCATAAGCCTGCTAGTAATAAAGCAGATTTTATTTAAAAAATTGAGTCACAAAAATTATTGTTCGTAGAAATAACTGTTTAGAACATGTAATATATTTTTGTAAAAATTAAATCTTCAAAAAAACTACGTGTAGTTGTTAGTAATAAATAGTCTGTTTAACAAGTCGGCCGTATACCGCCCTGTTAGGGTCAAAACATCCCTTCCCCGCATATTTATCCCCACAGCCTAAATAATCGCAAAGAATGCAGAATAAGGCCTTTAAATGCGATTTGAAGTGCGCAAACATAAGAACCTGCCGAGTTACGTAGTTTGCGCTATTCAAATGTGTTTTATACAGATGTATGAACATTTTATTCCGTATTCTATTTTGGGATAAATGACAGACTAGATTAAGATATATTAAGTAATATAGCTAAATTATATTGCAGCTATAAAAGGAGGTACTTGTAAAAAAAGAATCATCTGTAGGATGCCAAAACAGAGTATGTCCAAAGCTTCTAACCCGTCATCCAAAACGCCCATGTATCGATACACGAACTAAACCCAATCAATGCATTAGTAGTCAAAATATGTGCAAGAATACAAGAAACAGTAGGCATGTATACATAAAAACATTGTATTATTTTTTATCTTTTTAAAAGATGCATTTCTCAATATATAAAAAAGACTATGTATGTTTTTGTTTCTTAATATTATTTTCAATATTTTATTGATTTTTTATTTGGTAATGATAACGTAAAGTGCGCCTGTTTCGTGTGTATGCCAATTTTACCGGCCATGGTGCCTATAAACTGGCATAATAAAAAACAAAATCAACCGACACCACATGTTTTTTACGTTATATTTATCAAATAATACGTTTTTTTCTACAACTTTTTCATCGTTATTTTTTTTGTTTAAACTGATGTTCTAATAATCTGATGATGATATTAACACGAAGAATTTAGAAAAATGTTTTTTTTAGTAAAAAAAATTGTTTCCATTCTAAAGAAAACATATTTGTAACATTTTACAGAAATTTATATTGTTTTTTACTTTAACTGTTTAAAAAAAGCTTTATAAAGACAAAACGCTTGTAAAAATCATATGGGTGTGTTTAAATCGCAAGGCACATTTTTTTGTAGAATGAAAATTGCGGTTCGTAACCATGCACAATTATGGCATGCAATAAAAATACTTATATCGTAGCTTAGTCAGGGTGATGGGGCGTTAGTGTACACTTTCACGGCCAAAAAAATTATCCTCCTTTATTTACAGGGTTTTTTGTTTGTACATATATTTTTTTAGTTTAAAGTCTTTAAGGACTATTTCAAACAAAATTTTTTATAAAAAAAATTATAATGTGTAAAACAACAAACCTATGTTTTATAGCCCTTATTATAACGAAAAAGGTTGCTTTTTTTCTGGCTTAAGAATTGCTGGCTACGCTCTGCTTCAGACAAAAAAAAAAACAAAGAGCGAGCAAATGGGTCATAATATTTGGTTCTAAAAATAGTTTTTAAAACCTATAACCTTGGTAAGAATGTAAATACAGTGGTTTTAAGCGTATTACATTGGTTGGTCATCAATTTCCAGTCTTTGAGAAAAAAATGCACATTTTACATGTTTTTATACTCATTTATTTTTTCTAGCCTTTGAAGTACATCATAAATGGCTTAACATGCAAAAATACATACATAACTTGTCAATAAAATAGTAGCCACTGACAAAGCTGGGCAAAATATTTTTAAAAGTTATGTGTTTTATATATAAATACTAACCTCGTTTATATTTTATAAAGTTGTAATTTTATGTCGCACATACCTATTACAAATGTAAAATTCTATTTTTTGAAAATTATATGGATAGTTGTACATAATCAAATATAGGTTTTCTTTTGATTTTTTTCAAAATTAGTTTAAAAAGTAAGTGGACTTTGCGATCTATAAAAGGCAACTACAAAATCGCATGTGTTTTTTAAAAAATCTGTAATTGCACTAACTAATTCACCGTAGTAAATTTAGAATGCGAATTTTATTTTAACAATATACCTATATATTTTTGCAATCAAAATGCACGTAAAAGCACTGGTGAGGTTCAAAGCACATGCAGCATCTTTGTGTTGCCTTTGTTAGAACTATTTAAATATGTTTTTATACAGAATATCTTCAAGCAATCATTTTTTGAAAAAATAAACAAAAACATATTGCAACTGCATTTTGGTAGCTTTAAAAACACAAAAAAATCTACCTAACCTTTTCCCAAACTGTTAACGGCAATGTTAATGTAGTGCCATCGCAAGCAAAGAAAAAAAAGTATATTATTTGTATTTTATATTTTTACCACAGATATTTGTATAAAAATTGGGTACTTGTGTCGCTGTAAGTTTTTTTTGCCGGCTTAAACTAAGTTTTAAAAAGAATATTCAACAGCATTACCTTAGCAGTTTGCAACCAGCTTTGCCGCAACTGTATACAATACCTTGCTGTAAATTGGGTAAAACTTATACAATAATCTGGCCACGCGTTTTTTTCTGCGATGCACAAGAACACAGTATCAATGCAGACAATACACGAACGATTTGCATATGTGTTTGTTTATGACACTTGTAAAGTTTCCGCTTTTTCTTTCTAAGCCTTTTTCTTATATTTAAAAATATGGTAAGTGGTAGCCAGTGTCAACAAGCAGTTTTATAATTTTTATTGACAGCTGTTGTCTTGACTTGCTACAATATATATTAAAATAGCATCAACAAGTAATAAATCTTTTGCGTATATTTTCGTAAATTTTTATATGCAAACTTTAATTTTTTATGGTATACATTCAAAGCATAAATAAGTGGTATCAGTCACCAAAAAAAAAGACAACTATTTTTGAAAAAAGTTAATTGTCAAGACTATTTGCAAAATTGGTAATATTATTTTTATTTTAGTTTACTAGTCGTTATTACAAAACATAATTTTTAAACAATTATTTGTAAGATTATAGCGTATGTGCCGAGAAAAATCTATGGCTTTAATAGAACATGAAACATATTTTGCATCTGTTTTAAATAAATAACCGCATTAAAACAACTAAGCACACAAGCAAACATATTTGACGGTTACCAAATAAGAAAAATGCAGTGTGCAGTGCTATAAGAACGTATACGATTAGGGTAGACCGTTTAGAAACAGAATACAAGCTTATGAAGACTAAAAAACAGGTTTTATTTTAGTGCGTCAGGCCCATTTTTTAAGTATGTGCATCTGTAAGTATATTAAAAACAGAAAATACTTTTTTTCTATTTTGCTATTAAAACCAAGTACAAGTAGTCTAGAACCCTTTTTTCTATGTTCTTATAGTTTTGGATGCAATAAAATTAGTCGTGATACCATAATCGATAAAAATAAATTACCTCGCGCATCAAAAGCATTTTAAAGAATTGGTTTATTAGATTTAGTACTAATAACTGCTTAAAACATTTTCTTGCGACAATGCATAGTCATAAAAATAGCATTTTTAGTGCCGTTTTGTTACAAGCGTAAACATTTTGTTTTTTTTAAACATATTTTTAAATAATGTTTATGAGACAAGAGAAGTTTTTAAAGAAAAAATTAAAAAAGCAGGGTTTTGTAAAAATAGTATTCCATGTAAAAGAAAAATAAAAAAAAACCATTTCAGTATGCATCTGTAGACTTTTGATGTTAAAACTACCTACAGTTCTAACCAGTTGTGCAATTTTTTCGTATCTCTGACCATACAATACTGCAAAAAAATACCCATACATTTTTTCTTTGTAAAATACCAATAATGCTTATATATAGCACCTCTTTTTTTTTGCATACCCATGTTCCTTTTATATGCGTTTTTTTGTAATACAATTTACAAAAATGATTTACCATATTACTTGGCTCCTTACAGCTACGTGCTTAATTTAACTTTTAACAGCGCACCTAAGTAAGTTTTTTTTGGTCCTTGGTAAGATGAAGGAAAATATTTTATTCTTTGAATGAATCTCTGCGTATTTTTTCTACAGTTATAGTTTTGTATTTGATGAGGAATTTAGATAACATCGCATTTCAATGTATGTTAACCTCATAGATTTTGCAGCCAAATAATAAGTCAAAACATTTTTTAAAACTATTTTTCCTCTTTTTCACTATTTTTTAAGATTGCAGCTTATATTATATAATTAAAAACGCGTTTTTTAGCAAATTTGCGCTAGGTTTGTTTTTTTCTATATCCAAATATATAAAATTAGAATGTTTATTATTTTAAAAATCCTTTGAGTCTGATTATTTAAACAGTAACAAAAGTAAAAATGGTCTTGTACGGGCATGTGTTTCTTTACAGAAAACTGCTTTTTTATTCTAATTTATCAAATTTCAACAAAAGAAAATTGCAGCATCAGAGCGGATTGTAGAGCAAAAATATGTTTTTCTTTTTTTTTATATACATAGTTTATTTTATACGTACATTCAAAAGTTCTTTTCTTTTTATGTTGCTTATTGTTATTTAATTTTGTTTTTTTGTTAAACTTCTTTTATAATAGAATTCGTCACATTTTTCTTGACATAAATATATATAAGTATATTGTAAATATCTTTTTCCTTTATACCGCAAAAAATTTATTAGTAAAACTTGATCATTTTGTGTTATGAAAATGCGGTGACTTGTTTTATGTCATAAGAAAAATTAAAAAGCCAAATATTGCACTTAAAATTAAAAATATCAAGTAATATTGTAATATTTAATAAAATTATGTATTTTTTTTTGTGTAATAACTGTTTTTTGGACACGGCCATAAGCAAAATATCTACGAAAAATATGGATCAATGCATTACTTTTGTCAGCCAGTTTACTACGAAGATATACTACCTTGTGTCTAAAGAGCATAAATTGTGGTTCGCGTAAGTTAAAATAGGAAACGCAAAATCTGCATTTAATAGCTGCAATATGTACAGAATAAACATGTTTATGGCGGATTTGTAGAAGTAAGGTATTTATTACTGTAAAGCCACTTTTTAGACAATTAAATAATTTCTCCAAGAATTATACTTGCCGTTACACTTGTAAAAGTTTACTCATTTTTTTTTGTGGTGGCTTGCATCGTATTTGCTTGACTAGAACTGTTTCCAAATCTACAGGAAATGTTATTACGCCATAAACCAAAAACTTGTAACATTCAATTTTATTTAGATTTGTTTTAAAGTTCATCGTTTTTGCCAAATACAAATCGAACCTCGGTTAGTAAGAAGCTGCATAAACTGTATATGCAATATTCACTTTTTGTGGTTTTCAATTATCTTGTACAAAAAATCAAAAAAATTGCTACTAAGAACGATAAATCAATCAAGCTGTTACCAAAAACCGCACGCAACTATTTAATTGTTGCGTTTATAGACAAAAAAAAACGACATTCATTTTTTAGTTTTTATATATAATGTTTTTTTGTTCAATTGAAAAAAAAACTAAAAGTGCGACTTTCTAAAATAGTAAACTTTAAAAGGTTTTATATTTATGTTGCTTTTTGGTAATGCAAACACTGAACAGGGTTAACATATGTCAAAAACATTTTTACAGTGATTTAATAGAGACTTTTTTCAATTACAAACTTTATTTAATAAATGATTTGAACGGCACTAAGTTAATGTTACCGGCGTGAAATGCCGGTCTTTTTTTCAAACTATTTTACAGCCTTTTTTTTTTTTTTACGGGGTTCCTAAATGATGTTTTTTGTTTTGTTTCTACAAAAAAACAAATAAATGCTATGATCTTTGGCGCAAAAGCGCCTTTTGTAAATTTCCCCATGTACAATAACGCAATTATAAAGCGTTAAACCAATCATTTGTAACCTACAGATCCCAGAAATAAAACCTTGTAAGTTACATTGATTGCAAGGGTTAAACGACTGAACGAATTAATATTGAAAGAAAAAAAACGATAAATAATTTTTTTTTACATTTGGGACAATATTTCGATTTTTTATCTTCGACGATTTTATTTGCTTCGAAAAGAAAAGAAAAAGAATTAAAAGTCTGCAGTGCCAATAAAAAATACTTTTATGACATGGTAGCGTTTGTTCATTGTTATCAAAAAAGCCAGCTTCAACCAACAGGAATATTGTAAAAAACTTTTGAAGTTTTTTTTAACCTGCATTTTCAATCTACTCTTTTTTTCTAATTATACAGCCGCAACTTTGTAACTTAAAGTAGTACGTAACACATTAGTGTAAAAACATTTACTTGTATAAAGAAGCAGATCTACGTTAAATATGCAAAAGTATGCTCATGTTTATTGTTTGAATTGCGACAGCAATAGCAGTTGGTAACTACAGATCATATATGAAGCTTATCGATCGTAATTTTTACGCAAGTAGTTTCCTAAGTAAAAGTATTTTGCGCAAAAAAAAACTTTGGCAAAAAAAATCCTTTCAAATAGGAAAAAATTACCCATGCAATAACTGCATGGATAAACGTAATATTATATAATCCCGGTCAAATTATTGCTGCATTTTCCTTATGAATATTTTTTTAATTTTATTTTGGCATTGTAATTGTGTTTTTTATTGCAAGTGTGCTTACGTTACTAGCAGCAAAAAAACTACAGTTAAGTATATGCTATATTTTTGGCTTTCTACTGGCACCGTTCAGCAGTTATTACTAAATTTGTATATGGTGAGATTGATTTACAAAAGTCGACGGTTGAGAAAAATTCACTTCGAGTATGTCTTTATTTAGTACAAAGTGCGTTAAAAAAAATACGAATAGTTTGTTAATGTTGTTTTCATTGATTGCAATAAACTGCAGACGTATAAAGCTCTAATCCACGTCATTTTATAGCCAAAAACCATGTAACGTCTAAACGCAGCACAACACATAACAACATTATACCAAGCAGGAAGTAAGATTTCAATTTAAAAAAACAAATAACGCTGTTTCCAAAACTAATAGCAACGAAAGGCACATAATACATTTTTTTTTTACTGCAACATAACATTATAAAATACTAGCTACAGTTGTTGTATAAAAAATAATACTATTGTTATTGCAAAATTTATGCAGTTTTGGAGAACCTGTTTTGTATTAAAATTCAAAATTATACAAATATCAAACTATGAATTATGTAAAAGCAAGCAACATTTATAAATAAGTTTTTTACGCAAGATTTTGGTCTTTTCAGGTATTAAAAAAAAGCCATAGATTTTTTTACAAAAGAATACAGATATAAAATTAAAATCGAGATAATACGGTTAGCAAGCCTACCAATCGTAAACAACAGAAATATTTTACCTTTGTTGTTTATATAGCTCTTATTCTCTATTTTAATACAAAAAACTCTGTGTTGGGTTTTAAAAAAAACAAAAACATTTTTTGTTACTGGTATTGTATTTAGTAGTTTTACTTTATATTTATGTTTTAGCATTTTTATATAATATTGGCGTATATATCGGTTTCGACTGACTAAAAGACGATTTGTATATTGTTTTTGTTTTCAGTATGTTGTCAGATAACCTTTTTTTTGCCTAGCTGTTTAAAAAATAAAAAAGAAAAAAACTGTAAACATGCAACATGCAATTTCAACATAACTCTTCGTCTTTTGTTGTAGCGTTTTTACAATATGTCATCATTTTAAATGGCATTGTATTTGCGTTTTTGTATTTTCTACTTTTTTCGTGTCATGGTTTATCCTATTAGAGAACGTGCATATACTTTTTTTTTTCTAGTAAAAGAATTTCGTTTATCAATTATATTTATATGGCTCTAAAAGTTTTTTTTGTTTAATTAACAGGATTACATCAAATTAAACCAAAAAATTTTATTAGAAGTGCATTTTCTTCATTCTTTAAAAACCATCTGTAAACTATTTTGCCTCCGGGCATTCACTAAACGGTACCCAGGTATTTAACAGAAAAAGCCAATGTTTTTCTTACAATGGTATAAACGGGTACCCAAGGGGAATGGGATTATAACAAAAACAAACTTTCATGTACACTAGGCCGTTATAAATACAGCAATTTTATGTTTATTTGCTTTCCTGACAAATGCTATTTGTTAAATATTTTTATTCTACTACTTGCATGATTAAAAGAATGTTTTATTAAAAATTCACGATAAATCTTGCGTTTTGCGCTAATTATCTGCTTTAGGACAGCACAAAATGTACGTTTATAAGAGCTGAAATATAACAAAAAAATCAAATGATCTTGATTTAATGATGTACAAAATCCTTTTTTTAAAAAAGTGCACGATGGCAAATTTTGCATACAAACAAAAAAGTTATAGAGTCCTTTTTTTTTTCTTATTATTAAAAACCGTTGCTTTGCGACTATTTTGATAAACGATGAAGTATTAGGTTTTTTGTCAGCACATAATTTGCTTGCATAATTACATTTTTGTCAACGAACCATTCCATTAGTATATTTATCATATGCACACATGTTTTAACTTTTCTTTTGTCAATTTTCTGACATTTTATACAGATCCAGTTTTTGTTTGGGTGCTATATAGAGACATCAAGAGATAAAAAACATATTGACCAGCCTTGAGCACGTGATATCAACTGACATTTATCTTTTTTTGCATTTTCTATTTTAATACATTAGGCAAAGCGTTGTTTTCTTTTTTTTCACGATATGCAAGATGTTTTATATTAAAAATATATATTGGGACTTGCTTTTAAACAAAAAATAAATCATGACACGTGAAGGCATTAAACTGTTGTTTTGCATTTACTGCGTTCGTATATGTTTACGCAACAAAATATACAAAAAAGAGTTGCAGTATCATGTACATGTATTAAAAATGTAAAAACTGCACGGCAACCCGCAACTGATACTACTGATTTAATACTTACAGAGGTAGAACTGCTAGCTCTTAGTATAGTTGTTAGATACGTATACGCCGCATATTTGTAAGATCTGACAATTCTGTACAGTTTGCACTATTAAAAACTTATTTTTATGCCTTATTTGGTATTATAAACAGTTGATCTTTGCCATCTGAATTTCATAAGATATTAGAATGCACTAAGTAATATCAAATTAATAGGTATGAATTATGCCTGTTCTGGACTATGTTTTTGTCTCGGTCAAAGATAAGCTATTTAAGGAATGAAAAGTAAAACGAAAAGAAATTCAAAATATTTCAAACTATTCCATGAAACAATTATGCACTAGGTAGCAGGGCCGGATTTAAGGGACGGGGGCACCGGGGCCCAGGCCCGTGGGCCCCCGCGTATTTAACGGACATAAATTGTTTTTTATGAGTACAATATTTCTAGGTTCTTGGTAGAATAGGTGCACATTATAAAACTTTTTGTTTATTGGCAATTTAGTACACGCAGTGTTTTTTTTTAGAACAAACAAATTGTATTTACCTCTTTAAAAAAACAAAATGTAATAAATTACATATATGTAAATATATTTAATTGTGCTTAAAGAAAATATCTAAACACTATATTTTATTAAAAAAAACAAACAATTAGGTATACAAAAATAGAAACAGTTTTTGCTTTATGAATGCAAAGTTAGTATCAAACAAAAAAAAAAACTTAAATATTAGAACTACAGATACAAAAGATACAAACCCGCAAGATACAAAAAAAAATTATACTAATGTAAAACTAATTTAAAACTAAATAATAACAAAAAAAAATTAGCAAAAAAAATGCCCCC
>JAQFYM010003909.1:0-17063 GCA_034694785.1 Agrenia bidenticulata | reverse complement strand
TTTTTTTTGAACTCATAACTGTTTTTGATAGGAAATTTTACAACATAATTTTTTTAAATTGAAAAACCTTTAAAAAAAATTTTTTAAATGAGAAATGTTATACCTGGAAGATTTTAGATCGGGTAAATTTACCATGGGACATTATGAAAGTGACACGGTATGAGACTCAATATTGAGTGATCCGTAAGTAGGGACATAGTACCATTTAAATAAACATTAAGGATAGAGTTTCCAATCCCGGGTTTGGCCAAAAAAACCAAAAAAAATCATCCCGGGAAATAAAACGGGATCTTGGGATCCCGTATTACAAAATGTCAGATTGTTGGATGTAAGAAATTTTTTTGTAAAAATATTCGTATACATTCAAAGTCAATATGCCGCAATACAAAAAAGAAAAATAGTAAAATCTGCAAATAAAATACTTTAAATTACTTGTTAATAATATTACAACCATTGAAAAAATGAACATTATATGACTATAGCAAATAAAACTTGTAGATTTTTTTTCGGTAATGATCATTTATCTTTTCTTCGCATATGCATTTATTTTTTTGGGTTAAGGTTGTAAAAAAACATTTTGTTACGTATTCGGCTTTTATTCGCTGATATTCAGAAAAAAATAAACGATAGTATTGTAAAAAGACACTACAAAAAGTATTTTTGATAACATAAAGATGCCCGAGAAGTTATTCATTTATGAACGGGTACTGTTTAGACATAAGTTTCTGTTAAAAAACCTGATATATATTGCAAAACACTTTCATTAATATTTTTGCGTACCCGAATTAGTTCTTACATTGTATTTCATTTCATTTCATGTTATTTTATTTTATTTATTTTAAAAAATTGTGCCAGATTGCGTTTTAAGTTATATAGACAAATGATCGCTTTACTCCATAGAAAAAATACATTTTAAAGGCCTTCTACAGTCTCACACTACTATTAGTATGTTGTATTCTCGGTATTAAAAAGGCTTTTTAAACAGTTTACAATATAATAAACTGATTTGCTAAAATATAACAAAATTGCAAAAACTTGTGTAGCGAATACACAATATTTGCGATTTTTTTCTTAATGCAAGCTTTCTAATACCATCTGTTTTAAAAAATATGTGTGAATGTAGTTTATTGTATTATTTTTCGTATGGAAAAGCATTTTAAACCAATCTATTTCATTACATACAAATATGATGTTTACATTATTCCAATATAAAAAATAATGAGTACGGCATATTTAATTGGTTGCATTTAAGATTAATAGGAGTATATATGACTATTGATCTAGCTAGTTTAGTAGTATAAAGGTACGCGTAAATACCATGAAATTGCCAGTTCTCTTTAGTTCGCCCGTTGCTGACCCACTATTTTTTTAAAAAGTAGTCTTGAATTAGGCTTGTTGGCTGCTTGTTAAGGTTTTGGTTCAATGTTGAACGACAAAAAAACTTAAGAAAATAGTTACGTTTATAGTTGATTACAAAGCTGTAGAAACAGAAAAAATTTTCTTCTGAAATGAAATGGCAAAAAACTACGATCGCAGCCTTTTTTATACATAGAAAAAAGTCCCGGGATGTATCTCGGGATACTGGGATTGCATTTTTTTGTGGTTTTATTATCCCGGGAAATCTTATCCCGGGATTTTGGAAACTCTAATTAAGGATGTATTCAATTAAAAACCCTTGCTAGAAAATTGTCGTGTTATTTTTATTTAGAATTATGTTAACTTATAAATGTTTATGGTATATTGTTTTGCGCTTATATTATTTTATTTATAGTCTGATTAATGCGTTTTTTAGTCAAATCATGCTTATCATATTTTTAAGAGATAAGGAAAAATGGATATAACAAAAATAAATTTTGAATAAGATGCAAAAAATAAATATGTAACAAGGTTTACCAAATCTAAGTATTTCATGTAATTAATATGTCATTTATTAAACCACTATTGATTTTAACGAGCTTGTTGAAATTTGGTAATTCTATTGTATGACGAAATGCGCATAAAACAAAAAAAAAGTTTCTTGAAAAACTGTTTATAAAGTAATTGAAAAATACACGTATTGCAAAAACGTTTTTTAAAAACAGTTTTTTTGATGAAACCTTTAAAAAATACACGAAACATACTAAAAATCGTTTTCGCAAGAACTTTTTGTATAAATACACGATTTATAAAAAACTTATTTTTTGAAAAACGTTTTTCGGAAACTACACAAGTGTTTTTTGTTGAAAAACGTTTTTAAGCGAAAACGTTTTGTAAAAACGCGAAAAAAACACGCCCTTAGTATTTTAATATGAAACGATATTTACACGTTTTGAAATGCATCCCTAGATAAATATTTTCACAAGATAGAATTTATACATATAAAAAAATACAATTCCTCAATCAACTTAAAAATCCAAAAAGTTCGTAAGTCAATTTTATTTTGTAAAGTAAAGAATTAAAAATATCTTATGTTCTTTAAGTTTTCTACAAAAAAAATTGCCTTTCATGCAAGAGAAACCTTTACTAAAATATGACCAAAAATAAATAAATAAAAAACAGTAAATAACTCAGTAAAATACATACATGATTATTATAAATCGCATCAATTGCGAAATACTATTATAAAGTGATATATCTTTATATTCTACGTAGAATTTTCTTACTGAAAAAAGAAGAATATAAGAGTCGTTTATTACTTCATAGCGCCACCGCATATGCACTCCGTATGACACCGTTTGTAAATTGGGGCAGTATTTTCGCCCTTTAAGTGCAAGGGGCGAAAATAATGCCCCAATATACAAGGGTGTCATACAAAGTGCATAAGCGCCATGACGGCTAGTTTGCAATTATTTTCCTTCTTCGAAATACGAGCTTTCTTAAACAGTTTTTTTCTGCATTGATGCTTTTTATTTTAAAAGATTCAATTTTCAATTTTTGTGAATCATTTTTATGAGCCCCTGATTTAAAAGTACAGTCACTCCCGTCACATCGACAACCCGCTTAAAAGGCATCCCCGTCAAACAAGCAAGAGAAAATTTTAAATTATGCCTTTTGAAAAAAACCAGGCTCAAAATTAGTCTTCTGATACAAAAAGGCACAACCCCGCGTAAATGGCACATTTTTTTAATTTTTTTAGCGCTTTAAATAGCCTGAAACTTGATATAAACTTAAACATCTTTTTTACAAAGGGTTTTTTAAAAAAAAATAAAAAGCATTTTGGCGTTAAAAAAAAGATTTTTCTAAGTGTAATATACTAACGCATTTGGCAGAAAAAAATTTTTCAACATTTTTATAGGTTAAAAATGTGCTTAAAAACTCTTTGAATACAAAAAAAAAATAGAAAAAGGTTTTTTTTACATGATTGTGCAAAATTCTTTTAACTTATCTTTTTAACAGACGATAATTAGTTTCATTTGATGTAAAAAGTAATATTATTTATTGTTAAGATTGCTGATATGAAACAAAACAGTTTTATAATTTTTTTTATTGCGTGCGTTTATAAGTTTATTATTGTATTTTTATTTTTTTTGTAGTCAGATTTTTACCGAAAATGTTTTTAATTTTATATTATGTATTTAGGACAATATATCATGCAAAGAGGGTGTTTTTTACGATTTGTTAACGTATTTAAGGTAATTTACTACCGAAAGGAAGCTTAGCTACAGGGCTCTTTAAAAAAATCTTTAGTTTAAATAATGATTTATGCAGGCATAAAAAAGAAACTTGCATACCCACAATATGTACTGCTTCGTTATCAGCTTATGCTTTTTTTTATCAATTTGTTATAATTAAAAATTTTAAACACCTTTTTTAACAACATAAATATTTCAAAAGCAGATAAATGGCTTGTTGTCTGTTATTAGGACTTAAAGTAATTTTGTATTATCTGAAGTGTGCAGACCCGTCGATTAAGAATGTTCGTGATTTTTCTATAGTACTTATTATATGATACTGCAATACTTGCTCCTTTGTTCGAAATTTTATTAATATTTATTTAAACCGTATGTAATAAAAATGCGTTTTTATTATTCAAATTGCACTTTTTCTCGTTGAGAAAAAACAAAACATGTGCTGATAATATATACCGTGTTTCTATACTAGTCATATTTTTATCTATAGAAAAATAAGAACAAAATATTATACATAATGAATGTTAATAGTTTTTTATTTCAAGTTTTACCAAATTTTTTGCACTAATTACATCTTACAAAACTAGAACTTTATTAATTGTATAATGAATTTGAAAAAAGGTACAATCTGCAATACAAAAATCGTAGAAATTTATTGGCAACCTGCATTTATAAAAACTAAGGTACTTTACTTGAAATGTAGATTAGTATAAAGAAAATTCTTTATAAACTGATGGCAACAGGTGAAATTAACCGTTAACAATAACTCCATTTTTTGCGGTTTTATGATTTCCGTTATGTTTTTATTTTAATACACAAAATACGTTTTAAGCATACATTAAAATATTAAAATGTTTTTTTCAAGCTTTTTTAAGATAAATTTTTTTTATGGTTAATTAAATGCATAAGATGTTAACTTTATATTTTTAGTAGTTTTTTTTAGCCACATGTATATTTTTGCAGACCAAAAGAAGCTCGTATTATTTTTTGCAATTTTTTTTTCGCATTTTCACATAATCTATAGTTTTTTAAAACTGAATAAAAATAACCCCCCCCTCCCCCGTTGGCAAGCAAAAAAAAAAAAATGGCGTTTTACTATAATTTAAGGAAATTACCTCTGCAAAAATTGCGTTATTTTATAAGCAACAAAGATGTTAGGGTAGAAAAATTTTAAAATAAATTTTTATCTAAAAAATAAATCCATGATTATAAAAGACTATTGTATTAAATTTAAAATTTAGTATTTTTTTATTCATTAATAATATAAATTTTGACTATAAAAAGCTCGTATAAAATATCGTTACCAGAAAAAACAAAAAAATACAAATTAAAACATTTATTGTGTTTATGGTAATAATGCATATTCTACACGGATAGAAATTGCCTTTTTAGCTGCAAATAACAAATATTATATTTAAGTCTTCGTAAATAAAAAAAGCTTAAAAATTTTTTATCTTTGGCTTGAAAAATAAAGGTAACATATTATAAAATATTTTATTAGAATATGCGTTGTCTTAATGCAAAATTAATGCTTCCTTTTTTGCCGTAAAATATTTTTACGATGTAGGTTTTACATAAAAATTTAAATTGATTTATAAGCATATACAGGACAGAAAAAACCCCTAGAAGAAATACCGTAAAAAATTTAAAATGTTTGTAATATTTTAAAAGTCATAAGGCATAAATTTACGGCAAAAACAACTATATTTTTTTTGTAAAAAAAAAGCAGATTTATTGCAATTTGACACGCAAATCTACCGCGTAACAACAAACAACATGTGTATATAAGTGTTGATCTTTCTACAGCAAAAATAAAATATTAGATTTTTTTACTTTAAATAAGCGAATTTGCCTATAAATAAGAAAACGGCATGAAAACTTGGCTTAAAGGCACAAAACCGCCTATTTGGCACAAATTTCTTTAAAAAGCATAATTTTTATTGCAAAAATGTGCCGATTAACCAGGTGGACTGTACCCCTGTCGCGTCAGAAAGTGTTAATCATCCAATAATTCCATGCCGGAATTTGATTGACGATAAATGTGTTTGGACAGACATGATCAGCCATCAAAAAGTGTCCGGCCGGAAAATATTTGACAGTCAAATACTTGTCTCCTTGGCTAAATAATCACCCCTAACGTATATGTCGGTGTTAAGAACTTTTGTCATCGTAGTTACTACAGTGAGACAGTTAAAAATCATCATGATTCTCTATCAAATAAGAACAAAGTTCATTTTAGCTATAATCTATTACGAAAAATATAAATTTTATTTGTACAAAAATGGACATATTCCAAGAAAAATTGAAAAAAATGGCACACCAAAATGAAAATAAATAATCCGATATTTTAGAATAATTCTGATTTTTTGCAAGAGTCATAATTATTTAATTAGACTTTTGGGGCGTGTTCCGTTTTTTTAACCATGGGGAATTTGCCCTGGAATTATAAGGAAAAATTACCCATAGGGATATCTCGCCATGGTGAATAATCGTGTTCTTTTTTTTCCCACACGGAAATTTTTTTTTGCCGTAGTGATTTTTCTTTAAAAATCTGACTATGGTGAATTTTCTCTTAAATAGAATTATACTTACAAGGGTATAAAAATGACACTAAACAGATTCGAACCCATGAAAAAACACATAAACTTGAAAAAATGTAAAAAATAATTGTATTTTGCATTTAATTAATAAACATTAAAAAGTCAAGGATAAACAGTACGAAACAAAGGCGGTAACAATTATACACAATAAAAGCACAAAATAGTAATATCGTAACATTTTTGTGCTTTTTATTGTTAATTTCATATTTTGTTATTTGTTAAAGACTTTCTAGTTAACAGAATGTAGAGTTGACAAACAATGGTAATTATACCATATCGAGTTTACGATTGGTTTTTTTTTCACCAAAAGAATTACACTTAAAACTCTGTCTTGCATGAAGACACTATCGTTCGAAAGACCATGATCTATGCCCTAGCAACCTGTTAGGTTTCCATTAGAAGAGCAGAAAAATCATTTTTATGGCAAAAAAATGTGCATTATTTGTCGCGTATTTGATGATCATAGTGTTTTTTTGATACTTAGCTAATATTCAAAGGAAAAATATTATTTTATGAAAATATATTTGTATGTTTTACCGTCAAAGTAGATATTTTCGCCAAGTATACTTTGCCTAGTCAAACTAGCATTTTGGGCCTCAAATATATCTATTCTGTGGCCCAAAATGGTAGATTGACTAGGCAAAGTATACTTGGCGAAAATATCTTCTTTGACGGTAGCATATATAAAGATATCAGCTGTTTCTTAATTTTTACGAACAACATAAAAAGCTGTTAGTGTTGTAAAAATGCTTTGCCGTTACCATTTATACCTTTGGCATAAAACTGTATAAAATCGACATTCTCTATGGGCAAACATGGGACATAAATGTATTAAAAATAAAATATCCCCATGGGGATTTGTACCCATAGACAAAAATCCCCAATGGGGATTTTTCTCCTTGGTGGAAAATGGAACACGCCCTTAATTAGAAAGACAAGTGTTTTTGAAAAATTGTACAAAAAATCAAAATATAAAATGCTCTGTAAAATTTCGAACTGAAATTGTAACCTAAAAAAAATATATACTTGATTTTATTAAAAGTACAAAGCAGAAAAAAACTGAACATTAACCGGTTATATATAATAAAGTTTTTGTTGTCTATGTTTTGTACTATTTTTGTCTATTTTTAGACTTATTGCGTGTTTATATATTTAAATACATAAATCAGGGTTTTATTAAAATCTGCTTTTTGCAAAAAAGCGAATTTTTTGTGATTTTTAATAGCTTTTGGCTGATTTTTTTGATTAAAATAAAGTGAGCTGTTAGAGAAAAAAATTGGAGTCAAAATACGCTTTAATGCAATAAATGAGTACCATAACGTAAAAAAAAATTTCGTTCACCCTTTCACACTTCATGACACCATATAGTGTCATGAAAAAAAAAGATTCTAGATTTAAAATGACACCATATGATGCCATGATAAAAGAATTCTAAATTGAATATGACACCATATGGTGTCATGTCATCGACCAAAAAAACAGTAAATTGAACTAAAAAAAAATAAAAAAGGGCTGATATACTAATCTATATTACTAAAGAACGTTACTCGATACTATTGTTCGTTAAGTAACGAAACTAAATCCTATGACCTGTCAAATATATCCATAACAAAGTAAAGAAACCGATGTAAGAAATAAAAAATACAATTAATATCTTGTCATTAAATATATTATTAGAGTTTTTAAATCATTTTTTTATATGTTTTTATACTTCAAAATTTCTTATAAAGAATTTACACGGAGGATTACATCCTATAAAATTGAGGAATGGCACATATTCTCACATAACAACCACATAGAAGAACAACGTAAAATAAAGTATTTATTGTAATTAATATTTTAATAATAGAATTTTTTTACGATTTACACTTATTTTATCCATCATAATCTGAAATCCAGAAACTCCAAAATATAGAAATCATTTTTTTCGACCCCCTTAAAGTCTATAAAAGATCATAGATAATATGTATACGTAAAAATTATGCCTTAAAAACTATTTTCGTCTTACAGATATAATTTAATGTTAGAGACTGGCACGAGTACCCAGGGAGGGGGGGGGGCGGGGGGAGTGTACCCTTCTCTAGAAAGAAAATAAGCCTACATTTAAGGGAGGTCTTTTTTTATACGGAGAATTTTTTGATTTTTAAAATCCAAATAACAAATTTTGTATAAAATTTTTTTCAAAAAAAAAAATAATTATTTAAAAAACAAAAAAAGTGTTTTTGCGCTTTTTTTTTTGCAAAACATTTACTACCTTCGGCTTCAAAAAATGCTGGGTACGCCACTGCAGACTAGTAAAATCTAATTTTTATCATTCTTTTTTGACTTTACGTGTTTTTTAATGTTAAACCGAATTAAAAATATAGCTCTCTTTAGTAAACGAATACTACGCTTATATTTAAGATTTTTTTAAATATTTAAAAGATTTTTTATTGATTTGTAACGATCTAAACGTACAGTTAGTCATTAAAACGTAAAAAATGCATTGTATCTTAAATACGCTATTCTTTTTTTATTGTAGGCACGTTGCGGTATTAAAAATTAATTATAATTAAGGTACTTTATTTGTTTCAATAGCTTGTTTCCAAAAAAAACAAAATTACAGCCCATAAACTGCCAAAGCTGTTTTGTATCCAAATATATATGTAAAAGTCATTGGATGCATTTTTATGCATGTAAATGTCAGTTTTTTATATAGCTATTAAAAAAAACCGAACAAAATAGGAAAATTGTTGACTTGATCTTTTTAAAATTTTTCAAAAAAAAATCATAACAAAAAAAACGCATACAAGCTTGTATGTCTGCTTTAGATTTTATAAAAATCTTATACATTGTTAAATTCGTCGACCTATAAGTTTCTGTTTTGTAAAACCATATATATAACATGTGAAAGCGCTTTACTATATTAATAATGCATATAAATTTATTCTAGGGTGACCCCGACCCCGACCCCAAACCCGTCCCGGTTTTTGACCCGTCCCAAAAAACGGAATTCTTATTTTGACCCGAACGGATCAGACTTTATTTCAGCATATTTTGACACTGTAAAACTATTTTCATGTCATTTTGTATCATGCATGTATTAAATTTGACATGCAATAGGCAATTTGTAATATGTGATTATTTTTTCCTTTTTATTTTTAGTAAAGTAGAAATTTGTTTCAAATAATGCAGGTTTATAAGAGTTAAATGTCAGATAGACGGTATCAAAAAGAGAAGATTATAGTAAAAGAATAATTAACAACATACAAACGCTTAAATTTAATAAAAACATTTTGTTTTGTATTTCGTAAAATACAGGGTACTTATAGTCTGAAACATCAACAAGATTACATATTTTTGTTGTTGCAAATGCGTTTTACAAGCATTTATACAGTTTTCATTTTAAAAAGGCTTCTATTATGGTCTTGTTATGCTTAATAGTTGTTATACCAATAAATTTACGCTTTTTGGTTGCATAATATATAATCATAGAAATAACACACTTGTTTATATACTTTTTTAACCTTTTTTATCGTGCAAAGTGCAAGTCAAAATTGTAAAAAAAATTAAAGATAGTTTAATTGTTGATTATATAAATGCGAACAAAAAAAGTTACTTCCATTCTATTCACCCTGCATTAAAGTTTGTACGTATTAACGATGATTATCAGCATAACGTTTTTCTTTTTTTTCAAACATATACACAACCTTATTATATATTGTTTTTTGACAATAAATACAAATCTTTCACAATTTTATACAGAATATAGTAGGTATTTACAATCATTCTTGATATGGAAATATGTCGATCTAATGTGGAACACATACTACATTTTTTCTGTCAAGTCTTTGCTTAGTTGCAATCTAACTTCGCAAAAAAAAAAAATCATCAAAATTTGCACGGTGAATATAATTATCTTACGATAGAACCTCGGATAAATAAAATTATTGTAAATTAACATAAAAAAATAACACATACAAAGACGAATGTGGTAAATAAGCTAAAAAAAGATATAAAAAGACAATAGTATAACAGAACGAAAAGATACCTCTTTTTTGCATGTTTTTTTATATAAAAAAACTATAGTCACAACGTTAATCCTTAATATATACTACATTTTAGTACAATTTTGTGTTAATTTCTACCGCCAATAACATTCCTAGACAAACAATCTTTTGAATGGGCAAATATTAATAAAGTGTAGGGTTTACTTACAACATTACTTTAGTGCATAAATTATATACAATTACGGGTCAATTTTTTATACCGTTTGTTTGTGCGACTTTAAGAAATTAAAAACCTAGAAATGATTTATACAACTATATTAAAAGTCGTAAGCATAGTTTTTTGCAGGTAAAACTGTAAGTGTCAATAATTATTCTGATTATATTTGTTTTTACAACCAGTTACTAAGGGTGACGAATTTTTATGGAAAATATAATTTAAAGGCGCATGTAACATATAGATTTATGAGAAAAATATTTTTTTATTTACTTGTTAAATCTAGCTTTATATACCATATTATTGATTTGCGATATGTCATAATTTAAAAAATAAAAGCTTATTCGTTGCAAAATGCGCTATTCAAGCAGTAAACGAACACACAAATGTAACCCATAGAAACAGTATAGACAGAACGTACAAACCAGCTACCCTGATTACCCCATTTTTTTTATAAATGACGGGCATATTTACGTATAATTCTATTTGCATACACTGCCAAAAGACAGAGTTGAATTATGCATAAAAGATAGAGACAAGCCGTCAGATGGGCTGTGGAAATTGTTTTCTTTTAAAAACATCTTCGGTTTTATCAGTAAATTAAAAATCTGATTTATGTATCTGTTGTCACATCTTTAGTATTTTATCTATTCTTACTTTTTTTATAATAGGATATTTAACATAAAGATTATTCAATTTCAGCAACGTAAAAAGTATTAAGAACTGTTTATATTCTTTTTTAATCAGGCCTATTTGTTTACGGAAAAACGAGTAAATTTCTGTTTTATCCGTAAATAAGGATTTTTTGGTGGAAGTTATTTACGAGAAAAAAAGTTAAAATAAAATTTTAAGTGGATAAATAACGGATATGCTTTTTTAGTAAATAGAAATCAACTTCTTAAATGCATAGAACTTTCAAAGAACGCTAATTTTCATATTAGGTAGCAAGTCATCTAGCTATATATAATTCTGTAAACAAACACTTTAGAAAATCTTAGTATTTTGTTCGCATAGTCACAACATCTTGAAACTACATATAAAAAGTACGAACAATAAAAAACGTGAAAACATAAATAATTTAAGTTTTTTGGGAAATATAACTATTTTCTGTTATTTTTAAGTCCTTTACAAACAAAAAGATAAAAATATTGTCCGAAAAATACTTAAGCTTTATTAAAAAAGCAATAATAGTGTTTTGTTAATAGATGAAAACAAAGCTTAAATTTTATTTTCTTTTTTTTTATGATCACTTTATATTTAAAGAATTTTGTTTGAAGTTCCAGAGTTGCCAATATTTATTTTAAATACTTTTAAGGTGCGTTTTTTTTTGTAAGTTGAGCATGAGTTTTTTTTGCCTGTAACATAAATGTAATAAAAACTGTAATTTGGCTTCTAATGTAGCTTCTTGTCCTGTGTACAATATAGTATTTTTATATTTAATACCATTAAAAAAGACTTAACTGGTTATTGCGGTTACATGCACTGTTTAAACTGCAATTTATAATATATTTTCTTGTTTTAAATCTTTGTTTATAAGCAAAATAACAAGTTTTCGTAAAATCCGTAAATAAAAAGTTTCAAAAAAGCAAAATGTGTCGTATTTAAGTATTTACGACTATTTACGGAAATCCCGTGCAAAATAAGCCTGCTTATAATATATTGATCATATAACATTTTATCTTTTATTTTTTTAGAAAAAGCCACGAGCAAACAATTTGTATATATTGCAATAATAATATATATTGACGTAAGATAAGTCAGATTTAAAACAAGCAAAGCGTAGTTTAAAGTGTTATATCAATAAGTTCGTATTTTTTTGTTAGTTAATCACAAAGTGATATACTAGACTATGTTGTATTTTATGTATAAACTGTATTAGACAGTTTAAACATGGTAAATTGCAAAAAGATTTGCTTAAACACAGATTTTACTGTATAAATTTGCAAGGTTATACTAATATGCCTTATACGCATATTGTCAACTTTATTCGTTTTTTTATCTGCTAAAAAATTATAGGAAGATATGATACATATTTTATACATGAATTCTATACATCCGATTTTTATATTTTGTGGTTTTTACATACAAAATCTTTTCTTAACAAAAAAAAGTTTTACTTTATCATTATCTATAACATACAAATTATATCAAAAAAAACTATAATCTGAAAAAATAAGCACTTTAGTTATATTTGAAAATTTGAGTTTTTGACCGCCATTACGTTTAATAGAAAAAACTAACAAGTCAATAAGAGGCATAAACGTCGTACTAAAATGATAAAAACAACATTTAGAAGTAAAATGCTCTAGTAATAAACTTTATATGGTCAAGCCAATTTTATAATCAAAAAATATTTTTTGTATGCGTTTTATAACTATGGTCATGAAATTATAAATTTTAAACTGTATATCACAAACAATCATTAGTGTTTATAAAGTAACAAAGCAGCGTGTCAACAACAAAATAAATACATACAACCAGTTGCGTCGATATGTATATTTGTGCAAATTTCAATGTATTTTTGTTGTGTTTTTTGTTAAATTAAAGAAAATATTGGACATGTTTTTTGCGTTTTTAAATGCAGAAGCACAGTCGAACTTTATCAGCATATCTTTATACAATTTTTTTTTCTGTGGATAAATTCAATTAATTTGTACTTGTTTGTCATAGTGCAGAATATTCTTATATATAATTTCGCCTTTTAAAATTACTCAAAGCCTACTTTTTTAGAAAAAAATATATTTTAAATTCAGTGGTACTACAAAAAAGTAAAAAAAAATTATACAAATACGGGAGAAAAAACAAATAAGTTGAAAATTATAAATGACCAAAGTCACCACAAGCAAACTCTGCAAAACCAAAATACTCATTTGCTGTTATAATAAAAGCACAAATAGATGCAAAAATCTACCTGCAAAAAAAACAGTGCCGATAAAGCTGCAATATCGACTTTCAAAAGCGCGTAAATCTTTTGCACAGTTTTACGTATTACACATGAAAAACTTCGAAATGTAATATCGTTTTTTTACTATTTGTGCATGACAAAAACATATATAGTTTATACATTACGCTTTAAAAAAGTTATTTTTAAACAATCGAATATAAAAATTGCCGTGCGAGTGTTTATTTTTTCATTTTTGACGGATATAGTATTTATAGATCATTTACGCAATTTCTTACAGCCAAAAGTATACAGAAGTTTAAACCTGTTCAAAAAAAACTTTTATTTTGGTTTAGAATTTGTAAATTACTGATGCATATATTTGGGAAAATACCTATTTACTTGTAAAATTTAAATTTAATGCTAGCAAACAGGTAGTCAGTATTTACAGATATAAAAAAAGATTTAAATCGTAATCAACATTTTTATTTTATTGATACCGATAAAGTAGAGCACATATATATTACGGTACGAAGCAAAATTTACAATTTTTCGATTTTTAAAAAAATTTTAATTTTTTGATTTTTAAAGAAATTTTAAATTTTTTGATTTTTAAAAGCCTTTTACAAAATTTGACCCGACACAATTTTGACCCGATTTAGACTTGACCCGACCCGAGACCCGGATCATTCGTGTTGACCTGGTTGGGTTTTACTTTAGATTATATGTTCTAATCCAATAAAAAAAAATGATGTTTCATATAAATTATCTATAGATTTGATTTCAAAAAATTCGCACTGTAAATACACTAAAAAACAAAAACAACATGCTTATTTGCTCTTTTGCGATATAAATAAAGCTATTTCTATTTGAACTAGCGCGGGACGCAAAACAAAAATTAAACCCGGAAATAGAAGCGTTTTTAACCTTATAATTGATAGAGCTCTATAAATAATACAAATTTTGCAAAAGTTGTATAACCGTAATGTATTAACCTGTGTACAATTTTGTGCGCCTGATTCACATTTATTATAATTTTTGCACTCTCTGGATAGCAAAAAAAAGGTTTAAAATATGTAAGAACTGTAAAAATACGCAAAAATATTGCCTTAAAATTAGAAAAAAAATACTTTCCTTTATAAGTAATTTTTTATGCCCCTGTTCTGAAAAAAATGCAGCTGAAGCGAATGAGTTTACTAAAAAATTATAATTGCTTTCTATCTTGTAAAAAAACGTAAAAAAAATACTTGTGATTTTGATGTTCGTTTTTTTTTAAATTGCTTGATATTAAGTATAATTAAAATCAACGATATTATCAAAATGATTAAATCAGTATAACCCTGACATAAAAAGTATTTTATAAGATAAAAGTACATAAAAAAGGCAGTACTATAAGTTCAATTTTTTTTCTATATACGATATACGTAGATATTTGTATTTATAGTTTTCTACACTTACTATATACCAAGTCTTTTCGAAAGAGTAATTTATCTAACCACAATATTGTTTAAGTAACAGAAACTATAAATATTAGCGCTAGGAACTTACTTGTAATTCTATAGAAAGGATTTTTACTACATAAAACAAATTAGATACATTTTGCTGTCTATTTTTTGTGCTTTCTTTAATATTAAAAAATTATGAAATTTAGAGTTATATGCTACTGTTAAAAGTATTACATGCATCCAAATAGAACTAAAGTCTTTAAATGCTTATACTGTATATAAGTGGGGGTGTCTGGAGGGTAGGAGGTGGTTCTACATCCTCTTTAAGGTTTAGGCGGAATAAAAATATTCTTATTAAAAAAGACATATATGATATTTATTATATTACATGATATCTTTATAAAGCAGATTTTAAACAGTTTTACATGATTTTTTTATTTTTTTATCTTCTTTTAGAAGTTAAAGAAAAAAAACACATGTAGGGCGTGTTCACTTTTTTTTCTATGGGTATTTTACCCTATAGGGTTTGTTTATATTTAGGGCGTGTTCACTTTTTTTCTCTATGAGGTTTTTGCCCTATAGGGGTTTGCAATAGAAAGCATGATATGGTTTTGCTTCGCAAACATTAGTATTTTAAGTGATTTTTTTTATTTTGTAATTTTTTTTTTTCAATTTTTTATTATTAAATATTCATTATTTATGCAATTGGTACAAAAACCTATAGAAAGACAAATTTGACGTGTTCACTTTTACCAACCTATAGGGGATTTACATCTTTTTTCATTGTATGAGTCGACCCATAAAAATTTTTTCATCTTTTATGAAAAAGTATAATAGAATTTTTGTCTACGATAAGGCTAAAAAAACACTTCGAAAGAAAAACCCTATGGGTTTTTACAATTTTTAAAAAAGTTGAAAACCCTATAGGTAAAAGACCTACCCATAGGAAAAAAAAAGTGAAAACGCCCTAGAATGAAAAAGTTTTACGACACATTCATAGTTATTTTTCAGCGGATTTGATTTTTTATTTTGATTTTTATCTTAAGTTTTTATCACTAAATCTTCAGTATTCATAAATTTTTCAAACAGCTTATAGGTAGACAGATTTGACGTGTTCACTTTTACCAACCTATAGGGTAACAACCTATAGGTTAAACAACCTATCGCACAAATACATCCTTTTTTCTATGGGTCGACCCAAATGATTTTTTTATCGTTTAAAAAACCATACCATAGAATTTTTTTCTACGATAAGGTAAAAAAGAAACACTTTCTACGAAAAACCCTATAGGGGTTTATTTTTTTATAGAAGCATAAAACCCTATAGGTATAAGTCCTACCCATAGGAAAAAAGTGAACACGATCATAATAGCAAGAATGCTTGGTTTTATATTTGGGTTGTAAAAACAAACAAAAATACACCTTTAAATGATCAGAAGCTTCTCTTTTACGTAGAGGCTTATTGGCACGCATTTTTTTGTGGTTTTTATAATATTTGGACAGACTACTGATTTTATGACGTTTGTCTTTAACATTAAATTTTCTTGAACCTTACGTATATTACCTGCATCAGATGCTTCAATTTATAAAAAAACCTTTTCTTTTTCTTTATAACTTAAACTATCTTATATTCTTGTATTTACATGCAATTTTTCTATTTCGGGGTTATTACCAGGCATTATTAATTTCGGGATTTTTCCGGAATCCCAAAATTAGCTTAAATCGGGAAAAAACGGCCTTTTTTAAGTTTTTTTTTGCGGGATTTTGCTGATTATTGCCTATAAAAACATAATAAAGTGATTTTCGGCCTATATAAAAAGTCTATGCTATAAATAACGGTAGTTAAAATTATATTCTATAACTGATGTTACAAAAAAAATAGTAAAAATTGCCTTTACGACAAATTGGTAAAATAAAAGCCATAATGTAAAAAATATAATGAAAATCACAATCTATGTGTAATTCGCATAAATAACTACAAACAATTCAATTATTTCTTTTAGTTTATAAAAAAGATTTTAGTAGCCATGGCCTTTTTCATATTTTGTGGCTTACCATTTATTAGTTTAAAGCGTCTATAATTATCCAATATGTTTTGGCATGTTCCGTACATATTTATTTGTTGCCAAAAATCTTTGTTATGTTTTTTCCTTTATTAAAGGTCTTTGTAACTAGCTAAAAACTTTATCAAAAAATCGGCTAGTAAGAAACACAAAATGGTCTAAATTTGTCATCATTTAGATTAATTACAACATGAAAAACGAATTATTATATGTAATCAATTTTTGTGATATATATAATAATATGTAATTAGTAGTATTCCATC
>JAQFYM010003908.1:0-17064 GCA_034694785.1 Agrenia bidenticulata | reverse complement strand
CATTCAAGATATGGATTTCATTTATAAGAATCAAAAATCTGCTTGGGTTGACAGAAAATTATTTCAAGACTAAATTGATGTATGGAATATTGAGTTGATCCGCGAGAATCGAAAGATAATTTTATTCCTTGACAATGTATCAAAACATACCTCAATCGAACCCTCTAATATGGATTTTTTATTTTTACCACCGAATACAACATCTCTTATACAACCTCTTGATCAGGGTATAATTCGAGCGTTCAAATCACATTACAGAAAGGGATTTATGACATCTGTTTCAAATAACTACCACATGGATAAGAAAACAGGACTAGAGAAAATCGATATATTACAAGCGTGCCATCTTATATTATCATCTTGGGAAAAAGTGACAAGTGAGACTATTGTACGTTGTTTTCATTTTTTAAGGTGTATAAAAGAAACACCGGTGATTAATGATATGAATATTATAAATGAAATTAAGGTATTAATTGATGAATTACAAAGTTTAACTGCTATTTCACAGGCCCTAAATGCGCATGATAATATTATGATTGCATCAAAGATAATTTAATTTCATGTAGCTTGGTTTCGGAAGCATTTGAAGATTTTATAGCACAAAAAGAAGCAGAAAATGATAAAAAAAAAAACATGAGCTGTATAAAATCAGAAGCTCATTCATAGATTTAATAAAAAATATTGACTCTGAGTTTCCGGAGGTGAGTCACAAGTTTCATTCACTTTTTGAAGAAATTGAAACCAAAATACTAAACAGAATACATAGGAACGCATAATAAATGAATAAATAAAAATGTGTGCAATTCTTGCAATTTTGTATATAGAAACTATACATTTATTTGTTTCGGTTTATTTGTTCTATCTTTATATAACTGTTCGTTTTACAAAATAAAACCTTGCGGATGGTTCTTCTTTCTTTATGAAAATAGTGTATATAAACGGATTATATTTATATATAATGATATATAAGTAGTAATTATACAAAAAAAATGGAAATTACTTGGTCAAGAAATATTTATTTTTCTTGTATATCACTTATATATGTTTCTACTAGTCTTCTCGCGTCTTTTTTCACCCTATAATATTCCACTGCATTGTATTTTTTAGTACAGTAAAACCTCCCAAAATGAGAGACTCTATAATGAGAAATTTGCCTTATATGGTAAATTGTGTACGCAGAATTGTTTACTTAAAATTATATTAAATGTTATAATTCATACATGCATGTTCAAAATTTGTAAGGTATTTCATTTCTTAAACTGCATTTATTTTTTATTGTCTGGTCTTCTTGAAATTTTTAAAAACTCCCAAAATGATAAGCGTCTCATTTTGAGAGGTTCTACTGTATATGAGCATTGAACATTAATCTATCTCTTAAGAAAATTAATATTATATTCAATCTGAATGCATTTACTTATATGATTCTAGTATACTTCGTTTCTATTAGTGGACTGCATTTAATGCCAAAGAATATAAGGATTTTACCAAGATTTATATTTTATGTGTCCACAACATGACAGAAACACTTCTGTCTATTCACTATTTTCATGGATACGCTGTTTTATAAATTGGAATTCCATTATATGAGGGTATTAATTAAGAAAATTTTATTTCCAATTTATGGAGAAATCACTGTATTAATAACATCAATCTTATTTATATTAATAATATTGCTAAGAATAACAATATTGATACCCATCCCTAATTTTTATTGTTATATCATATATGCTATTTTTCTATCATTATTTTTACCCCCTAAAATGGTCTTCCAAGCAATCAAGAACATCTTCGGCCCTAAAAAGGAAGTCGAGAATGGCAATCTATATAAGAATGGCAAGAAAGTTTTGGGAAATTGTCTTCCCAAATTCAGCCGCAACCAGTTATTATTCGAATCTGATTCCTCTCTTTCATTTGATATTACAGATATAAAGAGTGTCCATTATGATGATTTGCCAATAATCAAGGAGTTTAATTTCACAATGAAGAAGACAAGTACCAATTATCTATATGTATCCACCTTCAATCTTTTGCCAGTTGTAAATGAGTTCCAGGTGCTACTGAGACCCAAAGACATTCTCTTTAATGCCGCGGGAGTCAATTATTTCGTGTACAACACCCGCTCTAACTTCTTTGATCTTAAGCAGTCAAAGGCAACAGTCAAAATCATTAGGGAACAAATGCTGGATAAATATGAGAATTACTTGAGGGTGGATTCAGGCGACGAGATTATTCACTTTGAGGAAATCATCCCCGAGAATGTATTCAGAACTGAGCCCGCGAATAAATCATTTATATGGAGTTTATGGCAAAATGATGTGTGTTATACGTTTTGCTTGACATTTGCGCATAATTCGGATTTCCTTGAGTTTTTAAGTAAATATCTAAACTGTGTCTGTGTTGACGATAACAAAAATGAGCTTGAGAATTATTATAAGGAGATCCAAGTTGAAAACAAGAAAAATATTTCATTAGCTAATGAAAATACAGAGGTTTATGGGGATGAAGGAGATTTCAGTGAGATGTTCGAAGTTAGCGATGAGGAGGAAGAACGAAATGAGCTTTTATGCATTGGAGACCAGAACAAGGCATTCGTCTCTAGAGGAGCGTCCATTGGCATATTTGATATACACGGAGACAGACTGAAGTTTCATGCAAATATTAAAGACATAAATGACGGACTTCTCAATCCACAAAAGATGATGCAGCACCAGGATGATTTATTGATACTAGATAAAAATGCAACAAATACAATCAACAAAATGGACCTTGAAAGAACAACTGTCGAAAAATGGAACATGGACCACGACTTTAGGGATATATTTAATGCAAAAAAGACAACAGGAGAAAACACATTCTTTGGAATTAGCGATAACGGCCTCTTCAGAATTGACCCAAGAACCAAGGAAAAAATAGTCGAGGAAAACTTATATAAGACAAAATATAATTTCACAAAGGCAGCAAGTACAGATGCAGGACATGTTGCAGTGGGAAGTAAAAAAGGAGAGTTAAGATTATATGACAACATAACAAAAAGGGCTAAATCCCTGCTAAAAGGATTTGGGGATGAAATTATAAATGTGGATGTGACAAGCAACGGGAAATATGTGTTGTGCACTTGCAAAACATATTTACTACTTTATATAATAGAAAACTCATTCTCAAATAATACAAAGGCAACCCCAAAAAGACTGGAATTAAAACCCGAACATCTTTCATTTATGAAGGAAAAAGTGGAGTTTAAGGACGCAAGATTCAGCACGGATAAGGAAGAAATGTGTATTGTGACAAGTACAGGGCACTTTGTGATTTCATGGAATTTAAATGATGTGCTGAACGGGGAATTGTACCACTATGCAGTAAAAAAATATTTGAGTGTTGTAGTGGCAAATAACTTTGGAAAAGGAGATAATAACTCGATAATAGTGGCACTGCCCGATGATGTAAAAATGGCAAAGAGAGATAAGATGAAGGAGCCAGAGAAGATGGCAAGGGCGCGGAGGGAGCCAAGGGACCTGTGAGTAATAAAAAGGGTGATTGTAAAAAAATGAGTTATTGTATTTTTCCGAAAATAAGCAGAAAACTGAAAAGAATGGCTTCAAAATAGTGCAAAAACTACCACTTGAACACGGAAAATTGGTTTTAAGCAATTTTTTTTTCTAGTTTAATTGCTTACTTTTGGGAAATTACTTTATTTAAATATTAAATTTATAAAGGCAATTCTTTAAGAAAAAAATACCCTGAATTTTACGTGTTGAAGTTTATTTATATCACGGTAATGTGAAATACCGCAAAACTATCGAGAATGAATTTAAATTGAAAAATTACGTAAGTGGTCCAAAAGTGAAAATTGAAACTCAGTTTTTTACAAAAAACTTTATCAAAATAAACAAAAAACTAATAAACTAATGTTTTTTTGCTATGGCGGCAAATAAATTATCTATAGCTAATTTTGGCAATTGTTAAAAGGTGGGGTGCGAATTTTTTCTTCCAAAAATTTAAATCGTAAAATTCAAATGAAATAAAATTAAATTTGAAAAACATGTGATTTGTAAACTCCATATAAAGTGAGATATCTGGCAGATTTCTGTAACTTTGTCTGTAAACATATGCTTTTGCCGTAAACCAATGGACTAGACTCAAAACCCGTGGAATAATTATACCTATCAAAAAAAACAAGTGTTTTATATTCAAAATATTCATCTATAATTTTTTTTAGGCTTTTTTGTCAAAATTCGATATATTTTATGACTTTTTAATTGGACCCCTGTCGTATAAAATATGACTGTGCTCTTAAAGATCGCTTATCAGTATTCTTTATATAGCCGATTACTAAGCGTTTAATAATTTTTTACATACCCGTTTAATGGACATGTCAAATTCAAACTAACAAAGAAAAAAAAGAAGCATAGTATGGCAGTACGCTATAGTTCTTTCCAGAAAGACCTGCAAATTTAAGGTATGCGCTTCGCAAGCGATTTCCAAAGGCCAAACCACGACTATGCGACGTCGTTTTAAGAAATATCATACCCTGCTTCTTATTATCCCAAAAATAAGAATTCTGATAATGGTAAAATCAAAAAAAAAAAAATTCATTTAGATTTTTTCTATCGGTGGTCCGCTTTATATACTTAAAAATCCGCACTGAAGTCTTTTGTGAAATACTTTAAGGTATTTTTTATTAATCCACCTCGCAAGCATTTCACAAATATTATTTTAGGGCATATTTGAAGCATTGTATATGTAAAAACATAGCCCCAATTACATGCATTATTTTGAATACACATATAAAAGTAATTATTTGATATTTTGTATTTCGAACACTATTTTCTTTGCATATGCAAAAATACGTATAAAATATTCTGTTTTCATCGATGCAGATAACATATTTGGATTGGGGTATGTATTTATCTTGATTTTTAAAAAAATTGAGTACCGAGTTTTGGAATACAAATAAAAATGAGTACCGAGTATTTTTCGAGTATCTTAAAAACTATATTTTTATAGGGTATCGTTCTTTCTAATAATTTATGTTAAGTTTCTGTTAAAAAAATTTTTTCACTAAAATTATTGAAAAAGGTTGCATTAGAATCAAAAAAAAGTTTCACTCTTTAAAACTAAAAATGTAGTTATTACAGATTTTACAGTTATTTATAGCATTACACGGCTTACATTTATACTTTCGCAAAAGAACTTATATTAAAAATACTATAAGTAAAAAAAGGTAAAGACTTATTTATATACATATATTTGTAATAAACACTTATTACCTAAAATTTTTCAATATTATTAACTGCCTAAAAGACTATGCAAAAAACTTTTTTATCTATAAAGGTGTGCTCAGTAACCTTTATACTGGGTATTATCAGTATTTTACGACTAAAATCATAATTTTTGAACGTTTTTAACTTAAATTTATTTTTTTAGAAAAAAAGTTTTACTTTCAAAATCGAAAATAAAAAAATATGCAAGCCTCTCGCTTATATTCAGGCGCCTATTTGTTTCAAAGGAGAAAGTAAAACCGTCTTTTACCCCTCAACTGGTACGCTAGCATTTATAAATAAGAACATATTTAAACAAGTAACATATATTTAATCTGTAAAGACTGTAGACTTATACGGAAACAAGGTAAGCTAGTCTTATCGAAATTTTACTTGAGCCTTCATTACTCGATAAAAAAATGATCGAGTATCGAGTAGGTAAAATTCAAACGAGTATACCGAGTATCGATTATTTAACTACTCGATTACTTAGTCTAGTTCGGATCAAGGGTCAAACCCCCCTCCCCCCTCGAAAAGGCAGATCTGACTAGACCTGGTACTTTTAGGGGATAAATTTAGAGAGATTTCTATTTTTAGGGGATTTATTTATATTGTGAACATCGGCTATAAATTATGGACAGGCTGTGATTAGATGATTGTCTATTTGGCAAAAAGCATTTTGCTACCGATGCAGCTTTGTTATAGGTGCCTAAACCCTATACTCTTTAATGGTAATTTGACGCTCTTACAAGCAAATAAAATAGTGAAAAAACCATATATTATCCTAAAAATGAAACCTTTTGTGATGTTAACAATTTATTTTAACGTGAAAAGACGTAAATTTGTTTTTTTTTCTTTGCTTTATCGAAAATTATAGCTGTTTTTTTAAAATCTCTTAAGAATAAGAGATTTCTTAAACGTGCCAAATCGCTAATAAAAACATAAATACACTATTTTTAAAGTAATTTACATACAAACATAAGAATTTTTTTAAGTGATTCTCTTAAAAATTATAGCCCTAGATCTGAACCTTGAACCATTTACCGGACGGGGATCTGACCCTTGATCTCTTTATCAGAGGGGGGGTCTGCCCCTTGATAAAAATTTTTGTAAATAACTGTAATAACAAAGAGGAAAGTATAACCAAATACGAAAATCAACTTAAAATAAAATATAGGGTCTAAAATTAAAATTTTCGACTTGAAAATAATATCAATAGGTTTGAGTTAGGGTGGGGTGTGGGTTAGGGTTAAATAAAAGGTTTTTGGCGACTTAGGTTAAGGTTAGGGTTAAAGTGGTATCTATAAAAGGTATTGAGTATAAATACTGCACATTTAGGCTTCTTTTTAAAAATGAAACATTTTTAATTTACGTATTTCTATACAAGGTTTTTATTATATTTTTAGTTGGATTGAATACGTGATTCAAGACGTTTTTTTTGTGTGTCTGCTTTATACTTTTTTTTTTGTATCGGGGGGATCGACCCTAGATCCTTTTTGGGATCTGACCCTTGCTCACCTCTTCAGGGGGGACTTTGACCCTTGATCTTATTTTTTTATTGTTCCTATTATGACTGGTTAAACTTTAGAAGCATATAGTTTTGACGAAAGCCGATAATCCATTCTGTTATTTATTTTGTAGTAATCTAAATTCTTTTTCCAACAGGCATAAAATATTGATAAAAAGGCATATAAATGCAAAATACAACCTTTTTTTTATAATATTTTTACTTAAAGTAGTCATAATTAAACTAGCATAACTTATTTTTTAAAAATAATATAGCAAAAAAAAATACATATGCATCATTTATAAAAAGTGTTCATAAAGAAAAGCAACGAGTAAAGAAAAAAATCATACCCCCACGTAATCAATTTATATAATAAGGGCGTGTTCTTTTTTGGCTCCTGAAGATTTTGTTTTATAAATCAGGGCTAAAATATGTCTGGGTGCAGATTCCGGGTAGCCGCACCCAGAAAAAAAAAAACAAGATTTTTACAAATGAGCATAATCCCAGGAATTTAAAATCTTTAGAGTGGTCTGGGTATTTCGAAAATTAAAATGTTATTAAAATGAAAAAAATAAAAAAAAAAAAAAAATAAAAGATTAAAAAAGACAATTACAATAAAAAATGCATTTAATTAAAAAAAGTAATAAAATCGCAAAAAAAAAAAATATTGGTTTTTTTTATAATGACAACAAAAAACACTAAATAACAATAAAAATCAAAAAAAGTCAAAAAATCACAAAAAATCAGCAAAAATAGTGAAAACAGCTGAATCTGAAGCAAAGCGATTTAAAATCGAATAAGTCCAAAGTACAAGAAAATATTAAAGAAAAAGTAGAAAATCCAAATAAACAAATAAAAGAAGATATAAAATATAGTAAAAACAAATGCAAACAACAATAAAACATTTATGCAATAAAAAAGAATTTTACATAAACATATAGTACGATTAATTTAAAAACTTACACTATTATAAAAAAAGATAGCACCTTTAGCGTGTTGTTTTTTACAAATGCAAAAAAAATTGTTCCTTATATGCGCAGTTTATATGTACTAAACATATAAAATTCGGATTTGTATATGATTTTTCTTTTTTATCATGCTTTGAAAAGTCTTGATCAGCATCTTTTTATATGCTTATGCAAATTAAATACCGTTAGTACGCAAATATTACAAGCAAATTTGTAAAAAAAGAATTGGTCGGTTATAAAATTTACATATACACAAAAAATTAGAGAAATAGATATTTTTATGGTACAAATCGTTTTTTCAATATTTAAAGTATACAACTTATTTTTGAAGATATTCGATTTTTGCTGACATATGCCTAGGAAGTAAAAACTGTAAAATTCTTAAAAAGATCTACTTAAAAAAATACTCAAATTCTTTTGTAAAATATGTACATGTGCTATGCTTTTACATTTATTCTTTTTGTAAATATTAAAAACAATAAATAAAAAAATTAATGTATCCTGACAGCAATTTCTTATAAAAACTAGTATGGAGGTCTATGTTTTATAATATCTTTACTTTAAAAAGACACAGGAGCATAGAGAAAAATAATATACGTTGGTGTGAGTATAATCCATTGTTTTAAAGTAGGTTTTTGTACTGAATTTTGAAATAATTTTTTAGGCTAATATAATTACTAAAAACTCTGCAAAAAGTGGTTATTTTGGTTACTATTGCGTATTTGCTGTTTCTTTACATGTAAAAAATATATTTTTTAAAAAAACATAGACTTTTAAAAACATGTTTTTTTTTTCGCACCCAGGAACCGATTCCCAGGAAAAATCTCTGGGAGTGGGTTCCTGTGTGCTAAAAAAGAACACGCCCTAAGTATAGGGCAAGACATGTAAATTGCATCAAAATACTAATATAAATGCTAAGATATCTGATATCAGAGATTTAGAGATATTTAGTAAATATTTCTCTGTTATACTTTTAAAGTAAAATGTAAATAAGCGACTATTCAAATATAAAATAAATTGAATCCAGGGTAAATATAAAAGCTTTACTCTTTTAAGCTTATATCTAATGTATTTTTTAGTAGTCTTATTTAATACATGTGTTTTACGAATATACATCCACAATATCTGTTAACATCATAAACATACAAAACAACTTATCCTTTAAAATTTGATATATTGGCATACAGGTATTGCTACACTTTGGGCCCCCACAGACGGTTCTGGGCCCCTCTAGCTTAGGGGTAAGAATTAAACCCAAAAGTATAGAATAAAAATTAAAAAAATAATTAAAACTGTATTTATCAACAAGTTTTCGTCTAAAACATTTTGCATTATTTCATTATTTGTATAAATGCTGAAACGCATGAAGAGCTTTTGAGGTTATCATGTCGAGATATTCGTGGGGCCACGCTAAGCTTCTTATCATGAGTAAAAGTCAAGGAACAGCCTTTCAATTACACCAATCCAACCTTGACGACTATTGCTTCAGGAAGGCCTCATGTGTTATTCTGCATTTGTAAAATGGATGTAATGTTGCCATAATTTTAAATGATATAAATAATTTTAGATATAAAATAATTTTATTGCTTTTGATCTTTTACCTTTGTTTCTATTTTATACCCCTAAGATAGAGGGGGCACAGAACCTCCTGTGGATGCCCAAAGTGTAGCAATCTCGCATAACCATAAAATAGTCGGTTTTATTTTTATAGCGCATATAATTATGCATCGTTTTGCCCAAAATTTCAATATAAGGGGAGTATAAAAATGTACAATTGTCTTCGTTGCCTTTCTTTATAGAACTTTGTATAAAATATTTAGTCATATATCATACTATTCATATAAATCTCATGCATCATTCTGTATCTAAATATAACTGTATCCACGGACTTACTACCATTATATTTATACATGAGCATGCGGGCATAGTAGCATACAAATACACAGCAATCATCCCCATTTTTTTGCTTTGGCATATTACCTTTAAATCTTGGTCTTAATTTTATCATCCCCTCGCTGGATTCATCATCTGTTTGTATATTTGCTTTCTTCCTTATTAGACGGTTAAAGTAATGTTTTAGATTTCTGCCTATTATTTTGTTGCTGTCGCTAAATGACGAAGCAGCCATACTATCATAAATTTCCACGACTTCTTTTTCTAAATTTACAATAGCCAATATCCAATTACTGCATCCTTGAATGGGGATTATTACATGCGTAAATGGCTCTTCAAATACCTTGTCCATTTCTTTATAATCATTGTCACCTTTCTCTAATTTCCTTGTTAGTTAGGTGTAATAGGATGTAGACACTAGCTTTATGTGTTTATCTTCCCCTATAAGTGGCGCATCATACTCGCCAGTATTGCTTGGATCTTTATACTCTATTATTTGAAGGTTTTGTCTATTCTTTCTTTGGTTTTTTGATTTCCAGTTTTTATATTTTGCAGTCTCAACAAGAAGATTCAAGTAATAATTTATAATTTTATCATTCAGCAATTTTCCAGGCAACAATGTTTTTAGATCTGCACCGCAAAGTAAAATATTGTAGTTCTTTGTTATTGCATGGCAGTTCAAAATACATAAACTAAATCTAAAAAGATCTTCGTAACTTAGAGGTTTGTTTATATCTATCGGAAATAATATATCTTCTATCTCTGATGACTCTTCTATTTCCGAAATAAGATCTGCAACAATGGGCGCTGGCTCTTCTCGTGGTAGCGGCTCTACTTTTATTGTTACCTCGATTTTGTTCCCGCACGTAGTATTTATAGATAAGCTGATCAATTCAGCATGTTGTGCGTCTTTTTTCTTGGTGTTCATTAAATTAGGGGTAGGAAAACACGGGGTGAAATAAACCGGAAAGATCGGAAATTACCCGGAAGACATTACAAATAATATTGAAAATAAATTACAATCTAAATGTGTAATCAGTTCTGAGTCAAGCCAGTTATTTGTAATTTTTTTTGATGCTATAGTTTCTATCCTTGTCAAAAACGGTAATGACACAATATGAATAACATTAGTAAAACAAAAAATGTAATCAAATTATAGGGTTTATTTACATTTAAAAAAAGTTATACTTTATATAAAATCATATATTTGTTCTCCAATTTATAGTTTCTTTCTATTCTCACAAAATATTTCATATATAATCAGTAGGGGTCGAAAAATTGGCAGAATCTATGTTTTTTAAAAAACAAGTAAATATTACATTTGGTAAAATGCAATTAAAGTTATACAGTAAGGTATTTAACACTGAAATAAGCTAATTGATATATTTTTACGGTTACCTGCTAGTTGGTTTTCTTCTAAATTTCCTAAGTAAACATAAATTTGACCAAGCATATAATACCAAGAAGAATGGTGGTATGCTTTACAATATATAAGAAGTACATCTAGAAGAGTAAAATGTAATTTATTTGCACAGATAACGGGGTGTAGTGTTCAAAAAATACTGAACTTCAACGATCTATAGGTAGTTCGGTGCTTATCGCTTCTGTTTTTTTGCACAATAAAGCCGCTGAATGCTTTAAAAACAATACTAGGCGATGTTGAAGTGCGTATATAATGCTGTCTTGGTTTCTAGGATTACTAATAGATGTTATATTTTATTTATAAAGTCTTATCTTTTACTTTATAAATTCTGCCAATATTTCGAGCCCTAATAATCAGGGATGGGCAAGAGAATATTTTCATTTGTTTGGTAATTACCCGAGAATATTCTCAACCCTTTATTTTGGAAATTACCATTTGGTAATTTCTTTTTTGATTTATTTTTTTAGTTAGTCCATAAAATAGCAACAAAAACAATAAGTACTATATAAAAAGAATATGTTTTTAAACTTAAAGTTGCAAATAGAAGGTCATATAAAAGTTTACACTTAGTAAGAAAAACATGATCGTTACATTTTTTTTATCTTCTTTTTCAGTATTTCCTCTTATTACCGTATATGACTATTAACCAATAAACTAACAACTAGATAAAAATTTACGCAGACGGTGTTTTCCTGTTTAACAAGAACGTTGTAATTTCGAGTAAAAAATAAAAAAACCGGTTTTATACAATAAAAATACATGTTTTTTACCTTTCAAAAGTATATAAACCTATGGAAAAATAATAACATATTAATCTTAATTACAACAGAATCTTATTTCTGGTAAAAATTAATCCAAAGTTATTTGTTGAATACTAACTTACTTTAAGATCATGGAGTATAACGATATTATTTTAAAAAACTTTATAACTCAATAAACACTCCGTAAACAAAGCTTTTATGATTTTTAGGTGCTCTTTTACACAAGAAGGTTTAGTAGAAATATACATTGCGTTATATTCTAAAAAATCCATAAAATTTTTCAAGTGGTATTTTTGTATGCATTAACCAAGTTCTTTAATAACAGTTATGCTATTAAAATTTCGTCTTCGGTAAAAAAGGAATGAAGTAATGCGTATTAATACACGATGTTTTAAAAAACACTATATGTAACTAAACTATATATTGCAATAAAATGTATTCTTAAGAATAACCTTATATTTATTAAAACTAATTTTTTCTTTTGTAAAGTAGAATATGCACTTTAATATATGTACATGATTTTAAGTATACATCAGTGGCGTATCCAGAATTTTTTACGGGGGGGGGTTAGTAAATTTTTTTTATTGTTTAGAAATTCGAATCTCAAAACTTCAATGCAAAAAATCTTAAATAAAAGCATTAAACTACTAAATCCTTGTTAATTATTACTTATATTTTGTCCTTCTTTATTTTTTTTGGGTGGTTTATGTTGATTTCCAACCTCTTACGTGCAGTATCATATTTAGATTTTATGACGAAAACATTATCAACCCCGTACAAAGCAGGTTTATATTATTTGTACCTGCAATTTCTCCTAGGATTTGAACTTTTAGTGGTTTCACAAAAAGACCTTTAATGCACTCGTTTGCGCAATAAATAAAAAAAAATATGAAGACGTGTAACAGTATGTTAGTTCCAGATTCTTTTTTAGATGCCGACATGAAAAAAACAAAATCATAAAATTTTAGGCTTATATACTGCTTTTTTTAATGTTTTTGCAGCATAAAGTTTGAAACAACAAAAGTCAACAAAAAGAGTAATTTTACAATAAATTTATGTATAATAAAACAACTGAACTTTTAAAGCTTTGTTTTACAGCGGTGAGTTTAAACAGGCAGGTTTTTTATAAAACCGAAGTTGTTTAAAAATGCTTGTATACGATTATCAAATGTTCTTTTTATTAGTTTCTTTTGATACATAGATTTTTGCTTAGAATTGGTTACAAAATAGAACATAAACTAGGTATAATTTTTGTAATCGTATAATAATTCGGCTGCTTAACTTTAAAATTTTTCTTTTATACATATTATTTTTAAATGCGGTTTCGGCGCTTTGTGGTTTTATGTAGTCAAATACTATAAAGGTTCTATGTTGTACAATTCTTTTTTTTTACCACTTTTTCTTTTAGTGATTGGATATTACAACGGGGCCGGGTACTCTTTGCGCTTAAGATGCTTTTATAATAGTTACAGGATAGTGCATTATATTTGATGTATAACTGCAATTGCACTGATAAGGAAATATATATAAAATGCATATACGAAAATACAAAAAATCATTATTAAGAAAAAAGTCAGATATAGTCTACCGACTTTTTAAAGTTTGCACAGGAGCCTAAGCCATTAATAATTACCCATTAATAACATTTTTTTTTCTTTATAAGACTATATTTTAGATATACAATCTTCATAAAAACAGGCACTTCTTATGTGGACATTTTTGCAATATCATGAACCACTGCAATCTAAAATAATAAAAAAAAGGATTTGCATCTTGTTTGATAGCAGTTATTTCACTATAGAAGAAGAATATAAAAAGAATATAATCAATATTCAAAAAAACCTTAAACATGAGAGAGTATATATAAAGTCCGTAAGCGTAAAACTTAACATACAATATAAATAAAACAAACTTAGAAGGAGCAATGTAAAAAACAAAGTTAATTTTTTTACGTTATTTGCGCTGTATATTGACATCAAAAAGCAAGTGAATGGAATCGCGCCTGATATAACATGTGTTGCCTATATAAAAATACATAATTTTTTTTTATAGTAGTCCCCGCATATTTTAAGCTTTTTGCCGTATAAACATTAGTTGCCAGTATATAAAGATTGACTTTTTTTGTACATCTATCAATTTATCTGCGAGATATTTGCAATGTCTTACGCACCAGCAAACAAAAAACTATAATAGATTGAATGTGATTTTGTAAAAAAATATATAAAATGAATGCAAAATCTCTGTAATTTTTTTGTTTTATTAGTACAACCATTAAGTGTAAAAATCACACCTCTAGATACGATTAGCTTGGTCAAAACGTACAACATTAGCACAAAAAATGCATTGCAGAAAGTAATTTTGCGCTAAATACCGAATACGTGTGACTTTAATACAAAAAAATACATAGAACCAGTTTTTAATCATGTTTCAAAAAATTATATGATAATCTATTATATCTATCGCTGCTTATAATACTGGCTGGTTGTAACTATTGCATAAAATAAAAATGTTCTATTGAGTTTTCAAGATAGTAATTTATAATGCTTTTTTCTTTTTTTCTTAATTTTTATATAGAAAAACTACATAATAAAATTTGCCTGCTCTAATTATACGATTACGTAGTAAAAAATTGGTGGTTAATAATGTCTCAAAGATTTGACTTTACTTTTAGTTTAAATTTTCAATTTTTTTTTTGTGTGCAAATCATAATACGCGTCTTAAAAATGTTAAATTTTTCATGGTTCGCTTGTTTTTTAAAAGCAACAAAAGACTTTGCTTGATATGTGGATTGTAGTTTTGTAATAAAAAAGAATTATACAAGATCTAAATTGATTTTGTTTAGTAATATATATATATTATGACTATTTATATAGCCTTATGTTACTACAGCTAACTAGAATATCTATCAGCTCTTTTTACTGTGTTTACTTTGTTGTTTGCAGGTTCATGGTTATATAGAATATGAAATTCGCTATTTTTGGGTACAAAGGGCAAATTATTTAGTAGGTAATTTTTGACACCTAGCTTATTGTAAATATAAAACTCAGCTGCAATTTTTTTCAATAATAAATGACATTTTTATGCCATTTTTAAATCAGGTGCAATAAGTCGCGAATGTGACTGTATGTACTAAGGTGCATATTTTTTGTATACTATATAAATACTTTTTTATTCTCCTGTGTTGTTTTAAACGTACATACTATGTTTCTAAAACATGTTATAGACGTATCTTATACAATGCAAACTGCATTTTAAATTTCTGTGCGCTATAGTATTATTTTACACACTAATAGACCATTACATAACAGCAAAATTACTTATGTAGATACACATTAACACACAATTAAAAACAAAAACTATACCCATAAATAAAAATAAAAGGTGAGTACTTTTTTACTAACATTTTTAAGTGTGATAGTTATTTCTAAAGCAACATTATGCATCTTTAGCTTTTTTTATGAACAAAACAACGTATCAAAATTCCAGATGCACGTTAATGATAATCTTTATGTGTAATCTTCTAATCGATCATTGTAGGATCCTTTCAAAGTATTTTATAATGCGCACGTCTTGACATCCTATAACCGAAAACTCTAGTTTCAGTTTAAAAAAAATGTTGCATACGTATTCCAAAATTTCATCCTTTTAAAAATTCGTAAATATTTTCTACAATAAAAACATTTACTAAAAAGTTTTGTCACTTAAATTTTTGCAAAAAAATCTTACCCTTAAATCAGGGCAAGCTTTTATTTTTTACGGGGGGAGGGGTTTAAACCCCTCGACCCCCCTGAATACGCCACTGGTATACCTTGAATGTTTATAACAGTTCATGTTACACTTTCATTTAATATAAAAATAATTTGAATAAATGCATGGTACTTTTAAAACACAATTTGCAGCCATGTATATATTTATGCAATTGTAACATATATTTTTTGTATTTAGACATACTTTAAAAGTTCTAGACACATAATTTGAGACCAAAAAAAGCATTTTCAATGCCAACTACTTTTAGAGGCTTATATTTTATGTGGCATTTTATTATAAAAAAGTAATTTTTTATTTTGTCTTATTTTATCATAAATATGGCCTGAAGTTATATGAAAATACATTTGCCTTTGTTTGCCCTACGTAAAAAGAATGTTAGTTCAACATGTTTTTAAATACAAGTACTACAATTAAATTATAAAATCTTCTTAATAGTAAAGTACTGTGAAAAGACCGATTATTACACTTATATGCCAAATACCTGTATTTTTTTTTGTAAAATCTTTTGTGATTTATCCATCTAAAATTCATTGTAACGAAAAATTTCAGCAAAAGATCATTATCAAATACTTCTGTTACCGAAAATATTTTTGAAAATATTACCCATATTTACAAAAATAAGAATCTGTCCATCCTTGATCTTAAAGCATTGCTGTCAATACAATTAAGACTTTTTTTTTAATTTCTAAAATTTCAAAAAAGAGAAAATGCAATTAAATTCTAAAATAATAAATAAAAATACATTTCAACTGTTTTATTGCTTATTTTAGTAATTTCTTGTGCAATAGTTATTTTTTTTATAAAGTGTAATTTATAATGATCTCTTATTGTGATGGATTTTACTAGGGATTGAGTTTTTCAAACTAAGGTATAGTACTATACGGTTTAGTAAGTGTATAGTAAGCGTATAGTATTTTTACTATACATTGTTAGCTTTTTTAGAAAAAAAAACAACATCAAAAATATTGCTTATGATTTTATTTGATTTTTATAGTACTCAAACTCAATTCAAAATATGGCCTGTATGACGCATTTAACGTCTATAAGTATTTTAAGTAAAAATTTTTACTATCTTTAGTGTAAAATTAATGTGCCTAAAAAATATGAAACGTATATTTATACAATCATACAGAGGCGGACTAAGGGGAGGGGGCACTGGGGGCATGTGTCCCCGGGCCCCCGGCTCAGGGGGCCCCAAAAATAAAAAATTTTGATTTTCGTACAAACTTATATTAAAAGAAAAAATTTTTGACACTACTAGAATACAAAAAATAAGATTGCTATATATTTATTCATAAGATAGCCAGAAATATTTTAATGTTCTTGAATTTTGATTTGCATTAGTCGTTTTACTATAACAATATTATACGATATCTCAAAAAAAATTCTTTCTAAAGCTGTATTGTTATGTGTAAATTACTCTGGTTATCAAAAAAAAGCTTTTATTTTTTTTCGTAAAAATTTAAAAACTCTAAAAAACACAAGT
>JAQFYM010003907.1:0-17066 GCA_034694785.1 Agrenia bidenticulata | reverse complement strand
ATTCAGATTTAAATACCTATAGGTAAACAAGCTGCATTTTCTTACGTAAAAGTATTAAATCGAAATATTACCGAATGGTAGCAACAAATTTTTTTTTATACCTATAGGTAATAAAACATACACGTCCATTTTTTTTTATATGAAATAGATACCTATGGTTCGTACCTATATGTATAAATTACCTACAAACAGTATACTTCCATTAGGCATAAAAAAATACCCATAGGACATGAGTTTTCCAATAGGTAAAAAAAACAAGTTTTTGGGCAAAAAGTATTTATTTACCTATAAGTAAATGCTTGCCCTGGTTTTATAATAGAAATTTTCTAATGGTAATAAAAGAACACGCCCAACATCTCATGTCTGTAAATTTTTACTTTTGATGGGGTAAATATAAGAGAAGATATTAGCAATTATTAATTAAATAATAACTAAAGCGAAATAAAATTCCTACCCCCTTTTGTTGTACCCCGCTTAGTTCGCGCGCGTAAAATAGGGGGTGTTTTATGCGCGTTCGTACCGGCGTAAAAAAGGAAACCTTTTTATGTATAATAATTGTTAAATATCTTTACGCATTACACAATAAAAAAAGCAAAAAAGATGTATTTATAAGTTCATGCGCAAATAAGATGTGCGCGAATTAGCTAGTGAAATACACAATCTGTGTTTAAAACACGAATTTTGGAATTTTGATCTAATTCGCGCGCGCGAATAAAGCGGGGAAACATTGTAGAAACAACTATTGGGGCTTTTAGTAAAGAGACCAGGCAATTGAAAAAATCTTTGTATGTAAAACACGTGCACCATCTATTTCAACCGGCTATTCAGTTGCCTATTGCGCTTAATGGCTATCGCCAGTGTTTTATTTTTGCGTTATATTTGAAGACTTTGATCTAGCGTTATTCACAGTCATGTGTTCGCGCCTTCTTGCACAATTAAACAGATAACTTACAACAGAGTTGCCATTTCAGTCTTTGTTTTACCAGAGTATATTTTTTTGGTGTGTTGACACGCATTTATTGCAGGTGTCACAATTTGTGTTTTTAGTAAATTTCTGGTGTTTTCAACATTTTTTTTTAGCTTTGACTACACCCCAAAAAAAATGAGAGGAAAAATATACGAAATACTCATAAAATAAACTACGTGCATATAAAAATTAGTAATTTACAATTTTTACAATGAATTTATGCAATAACATTTATTGTTGATTACAATTTTTTTTGAACAAGTAACGGTGGTATAAACGTAAAACCTCCCGTAAAAAACGGCATATAAATAAAAAATGGGTAATACAATCGATAACGGTCTATTTCTATACAAATAAATATCTACGTAATTTTTAAGCTTCGGGGGGCAACATCTACACTCGAAAAATACTTAGGCTCCTATATCAGCCCGTTAAAAACACATCCAGAAAACGCATAAAGTATAATGGATAACACTTTTACACTACAATATCAACCAGCTTCAATTTGCTTTTGCAAAGCTGAGCAACGTGTTGTAACAAAGGATGCAACGAAAAAACACAGGACAAAAAGATGACGTTCCACGTCACTATGATAGTTGACTTTACAAAATCACAAGATATAACAGTTCTCTAGATATTAATGTCCGTCAGATAAACAAAATAAGCGCTTTCCAAGTTAAAGTTTCTGTATAAAAAACAATTTAAAGGTCTTTTCCTAGCCTTCATAACAGAAAAAACATGGTAAACAATAAATCTTTGTTGATTGAATAGCGCCTTATATTCTTTATTTTGCATTTTTGGCATATTTTTCATATTATATATGTTATCATACAAGCCAGTAATAAAGCGCACGAGAATAGGTTCGAAGAAAAGTCCCTTGAGCATCTTTCCGGAGAGCAAACGACCGACGTAGTCGGTCTGTTTGCACAAAGAAATCTTGCTCAAGGGCCAGCAACCGAGGCTTACTCTGATTGGTTCTAGTTTAAATTGGTTCAGATAATGATTGGCCCAAAAGGGAAAGGAGAAAAAAAGGTTGATTGGTTTCTAGATGACCAATATTAAAAAAGACTAAGCTATATAAGAAAAGCAAAACAAAATAAATCATTTCGAATGTCTACCGTTAAAAAGAAATCTCTCATAGTCGATAAGCCAGCTTTATCCAAAACTATCGCACCAGAGATAGAAATGCAGATGAACAGAATTCTAGATCCAACACTAAGACCAAAATGTAAAAAGCGGGAGGTGCCTTAAAATGATATTTTATTTATAAAAGTAGCACAGTCTGTAAAGACACATGGTAGAATAGAAATTAAACGTAGAACTTTTCCTTTTGGAGGATACGGATGAATTTGAAATGATGACTAGCAATAAGAAAAAGTAAGCATTTTGCAAGTAGTCAGTGATGACCTGCAGTCATGGTACTTTGATTTGATTTACGAAGATCGTATTTCGAATACATGGCAAGAATCTAAGGAGATGATACAATATTTTGCACTAACAAGAAACTCGAAAGAATTAAGAAGTATGCAGAGAAAAAGTGTTGTGTGTTCATTAAACGAGTATTAGAATTCGGACAAAGATAAAATGCAATCAAAACATATTCTGCATTACTTAAGAACAATGAAACTGCCAAGTACGCTCGAGATACTGATATATTCGGCTACTTACGGCCTTTATTTACTTTTTCGAAAAATACAAGGCAAATATGATTTTACCGTACGAAAAAAAAAATAGAAATGCAAAACAGGTAAGTACAAGTAGATTTCGATCAGATTATAAAAAAATTAAGTCGAAAGAAGAAAAGGTTGAGCGGTGCATGAAACCAGGATACACTGAACAAGTTTGCAGAGTGAAACTCAACCAAGTAAGAATCACAAACAGTGATTGTTTCAATTGCGGTAGAACTGGACATTTTGCAAGGGAATGCCTAGAAAAAACGGTTTTTGCTGTTCAAAAAAAAGGGAAAAACAAAAAAAAGAAGTTCCTATTAAGTATAAATTATTGGCGTATCACAACACCCAATTTGTAAGACCGGAGCCACGCACTGCATGAATTGCCGTGGTGCATTAAGCATTTTATAAGTTTATCTACATTTTCATGTAATGGAAGATTGTCATTAATAGATAGAAGCACTGTTTGTGCCAAGAGGTTCGTGATGATAAAGATCCGCAGAAATCTAAAAACAAAGATGCCCAGTTTTACATTATTAGAATGAGGCACTGAAAAATGTATATGTTGGTTGTAATTATCCGAAAAATACACAAAAGAAGGCTTTGCACTATAAACGCTTTAATAAGACAGTGTTTGTAAACACCTGTCAACTGGACTAGACCGATAAGGTCTATGTTGACAAAAAAGATTGTGAAATACGTACTGATGGACTAAAAAAATTGAATTATTGAAATTAGCATATCAAATTATCATAATCCGATTGTTTTGCAGCAAAAACCAATCGACGAATTGCGGTTTACAGTGAACTTTAGAAAATTATATGTCCAAGTAATGCAGAATAATTTTGAAATACCTCGAATATCTAAATTAGTAACAATTTTAATGGGTTGCAGTATATATCATGTGTGGATTCTGTTGATGGATTCTTTTAGGTGAATACGATATGAAAACCGGGACAAACCCGCGTTATACACAGGCATGCGGTGGATGCAATTTCGAAGAATGCGGCAAGGCTTTACAAATACATCAGCAATCTTTCCAGAAGAATATGATGAATATTTTATGAGCCATGGTTTACAAGATATGTATATAAACATTGATGATATTATTATCTTCGAGCACATATTAGATGAACATAATGCAACTTGAAAGCTGTAATGAAAATACTCAAAAATTATGATCTTTAAATAAACTATGAGAAGCTCGTATAATGCAAGCGGCGGGCCATCTTGAAAAGGTACAAGATAAGCTATGATGTCATAAGGCCAAAAAAAGAAAAGCGCAAGTATTTATAGATTACGTGCAACCCTAAACAAATAAGCAACTTAAACGGTTTCTAGTAAAAACAATTTTGAAATGACGTTTAATCCACATATAACAAAAAATGCCATGAATTTTACAAACTTCTTAAAAAGAAAACAAAATATATATGGACAAGTGAGCAGGAAACACAATTAAATAAAAAAAAAGATATATTTACAACAACACTAGAACTTCACATGCCAAATATACAACAGTCATTACCATAAGGGAGTGATGCGTCAGCCACGAGATTGGGGGTTTTCTAAGCCAAAATGAAAAATCCATTTGACATATAAGTAATAGCTTGTCACCCACAATGGGAAAATACTTAATAACAGAGTGATACATGTACGCGGCTTTCTAAGCCTGCAGAAATTGCAGTATTTTCTAAGAGATAGTAGTTTAATCTTATAACTGACCATATAGCCATGATCGAGTTAAAAAGGAAAATTGAATTGGAGTCTATATGAGTTTAAAGATGATTCTCCAAAATACAGGAGGGCGTTTTACGTGCAAAATCTTAAAAGGTGTACAAATAGTAGTAGTGATGCACTGAGTAGAGTTTCTACGGAAAATATAGTGTTTAATCAAGAAAGTGTTGCCATTGAAGTAAATATGGAATCCAAACATAAGAAAAGCAATATGATAACAGCATATTAAAAAGTATTATGTATAAAATGATGCAAAGATTTTACATGTCAAGTGTTTATAGAAAGACAATCGCAAAGAAAATAAAAATACAGGGATTGATAATCAACAATGCAGCATTAGATAAAGTTCTCCTTGAATGCAATTAACGCACTGCTAATGATAAAATGTACAAGAAATCTTGCCAAAACATTGATACAAAGAGACCCGGCGAGCTTGTCGGTATAGATATGCTGACACTGAAAAGAAAAACAGGGGTATTATATGCAGTGATGTTTTACACGTAAGCTATGGACGAAGGAAAAAACAAAAATCAGCAGATGACATTTTGGATGTTAAAAAAGAGGTGTATTCCGTGTTTCCATTTGATAAGATTCAAAGTGATAATAGCCAAGAATTTAGGAACAAAAGCCTAAGAGGCTTTTTGCAGCACTATATGTACGCATAGAACGACAAACCCATACTACTACCAGGACAATGATCGGGCAGTTAGGTGCACTTGCACAATAAGGCAAGCTCTTATAAAGTCTTGCAAATGTACAAAAAGCATACTTATAATAGTAGATAACGCATAGTTCAATTCTTATCATTGTTTTCTTGACACACCACTAAAAAATGCAATTGACTTTGTACCATAGCAAGATTAATGTGCATATCAGCAAATATAAAGCAAAAATTTAAACCTTTGAATATGCAGATGACAAAACAAGCATGGTGAAAGAGTTTTGTTTTGGCACGAAAGTAAGAAAGCAAAGAATATATTAAATACATAGACCTTGACACATACAAGAAAATCCATATGGCGACAGATATAAAACTCTTTAGGATGTTGGCAAGCTATCAGAAGGACATTCCACTCAGCTAAAGAAGGCTTCTAGCGGGGATGTAACCATACAAGCCAGTAATAAGGCGCACGAGGAAAGGTGTGAGGGAGCGTCCCTTCAGCATCTTTCTACATAGCAAACGACCGAGGCGTCGCTCTGATCGGTTCTCATATTAGTTGGTTCAGATAATGATTGGGTCAAAAGGGAAAGGAGAATTAAAGGTAAATTGGTTTCTAGATAACCAATAGTAAAAAAGCTTAAGCTAAATAAGAAAAGATAAAATAAGAAAAGAAAAGAAAAAAAACATACAAAACCTATTTGCAATGTCTTCGCGTAAACATAAATCAACTTTAGGCGTTAAGCCAGCTTTATTAAAAAATATATAAAATGAAAGTAAAGTAAAGTAAGGAATTAATTAAAATATTACTTTTTTTTTTGTTTAAACACTTACAATTAAGTAATTTTAAGTATTAATTGCCACATACCAAAATGAAAAAGGCCAGGGCTTTATTTATTTATTCTACAATTTCGTATACAGAGTGTAGCATTTAGACGATGCAATATCAATTTTTTTTTAATACGAGTTAAATGAAAACGTGATTTTTTTTTGCCTGGGAATTTGTTTCCTGGCAATAATTTCCCCTGGAATAATTTCCCCTGGAATAAACTAAAAACAAAGTTGGTAAATCCGATAAAAATTTATTTTGTTGAGATAAAAAAGCAAATCTATAGTTTGCAGGTAAATTATTGTAAGTACTGTCCTTGTGACACAAAAAAGAAAATTATATTTAAATTTTGTGTTAATGCTTTCTACGAACATTTTTTCTTATATAAAGTTTTTTTTTTGCATTTTCGATTTTTTTTTGTATTTTTTCTTTTTTAAATGTGATTTAAAACTTTTATTTTCTATTCTTTCTCTTAGAATTCTATATAATCATCTTTTTTTTATACTGGGTTTTTAAAATTACTAGACTTTACTGGGGTTTTTTTTTTCAGGGTATTTGCACCCAGAAAAGATCTGTGTACTTGTTACCATAAAATATTTCTTTGAACTGACACCCAGGAGTTGTTTGCTCTGAAAACAAAACAAAAATTCCTATAAGCAAAAAAAAACACGCCCCAAGTCTATAAATATCGTTTAAAGGTCTTTAAAAAAATAAATCGCGTATTTCAAGAGCAGTTGTGCAAATCATGCTTTACTTAGCCCAAATTTACATTTTTTATACATTTACAGAACTTACGTTTTAAAAGTGATTTAATACAAGAAAAATGGTGTTTCATATAAAAAAAAGCCAGAGCCCCGACTTTCACCCACCTATACAATATTAAAATTTATTTGCATACACGAAAAAAAGAAACATGGGGTAAATTTATCAATCAATTGAATAGTGTAATCATCAAGAAAATACAGATAAGAAAAAAAAAAACAAAAGTAAAATTGACAATCAGCATTTTAAGACATAATACTAAATTTTAGATACAAATATAATATTTTAAACCAGAAATATACTCAATTTAGATTTAAGAGATGTGAAGTCTACACAAAAAATGTCTTTGTGATTATAATTAAAAGCATAAAATTGTATTTGACGCATTTTTAATCAGAGGTTTAGTCTATATTATATTTATTAGTTTTTAGTTATAGCCATGTTTTTATAAGAAATAGTTTACGCTACTACTAAACTTAAAAACAAATAACAGTTTTTTTTTTAACTTTTTGAAACACTAGTTGAGCACTGTTGTCTACTTTACAAAAAACAAACAGTTTTTTACAAAACAGTTTTTTATTTAATGACTATTTGGTAATTTGTATATTTATTCTTTATTTTAAAATATAAACCATTTTAAAAAAAAATTAAACTTAAAAACATTTTTTTACTTACTCTTTAGCCTTGTAGAGACAGAAAAATACGTCGTTCATTACTTTTTTACATAAAAAAAGTTATGGTAAGCATTAGTTTTTACTTTACAGGTATTTTTTATGCAAAAATTTACATCTAAGATTAAATTTTAGAAAAGTAACTAGTAAAACTGTTTTTTTATGCAATTTGACACTTAACAACTGCTTAGTTTGAGTTTCCTGCACACAAAAAAACTTTTTTTTGTGATTAAGTGTAAATATAATTAATGAAACGTTTTCTTGATACAAAACTATAAATTAGCAACGACTATCCTTAATATGTAAAAAGAGCGTTCTTACATGTAAAAAATATTAAAAGTACTGTAATTCATGATACATTGTCTTATGGAAAAATTGCGGTATTGATCATGTAATAATTACTAAAACCTTTGTAAAACAGTCCTTATTTTTTTTTTTGGGTTTATTTTTGCCTTCGGATTGCATTCAGGCAATAAATAAAAAAATTGGTTTTACAACGACTTTTAAAAAAAATGTAATATCAATATGTTTATGATTTTCAGAAAAGCCGGTTTACTTTTGCTTTATAGTATCTAATAAAGAGTTGTACTGGTTGAAGTAGCCGCGTATAGAAAATGTTTGCTTTTATGAACTGTTTAACAGTAATTACGTAAATACATAAAAAAAGGTACAGAACACATCAAGCATGAATTATTGAGTAATTTTTTTTTGCTTTGCACACCACTTTGTGTCTAAAAAATCATTATTTTTTTATTAAAATACAAAAGCTAGAGGAAAAAAACTGACTTATAAGTGGCAATCAAAAAATACATAATGCTAGTTTCTTAGGAAAGCACAAGGTGTATTGAATCAAACTTAATACGTTATAAGACGGTCAATAAAAATTCAAGTAGATCACTGTTATTTGGTATATGCACCTTTTGCATAATACACGAAATTAAACTACAATTTGTTTTACAAAATTTTATTTTGTTTGTTTTATCCATTTATTTGTCTTCCTGTAGATACAAATAAAGCAAGTTTATTAGCCAGATATATTTTTATCCACGTTGCATGTTTTTTTGTAAGACTCAAAACATAAATTGTCTTTCTTAGTTTTTTCAAGCATTCGCTTTTTACCTTTAATGACCTTTTTTCTTACTATTTATATCAATACAATAAACCGAAAAAAAGGTATTTGCCCTGCACCACAAATAAAATCATACATGCAAGAAAATCCTGTAAGTTTACAAAAATGCCCGAAAAAAATAAAACAACGGTTGTTATGCCAAAATCAGACCGTCTGCAGATTCGTAATCCAAAGAAAAAACATCAACGCTGTTTATCTATTTTAGAGTCGTAGTCAAAAATTTGCGGTAAATATGCCGACACTTTTCTTGGTATTTTTGTGCATTGTCACTTTAAAGCCAATAATTATGCCTATTTGTACTATAGCATAAAGATGTAAATATTTAATAGAATATTTTAGAATTTTCCTTTTGCGACTCATTAACGTAGTTTTCAAAACCCGTGTAACGCTTATCGAAGCTTGATTCGCGTAAAGGCGTTCGTTTTTGACCATAGGTTGTTACTTATTTTAAGAGGGCAGGTATTCTTATTTTTTACACATTTTCGTTTCATTTCATATAAGCGATAAACTAAGTCTTTTATTACAAAATCTATTGTATAAAAAAGTAAAAAAAAAGAAAATGCATGCAAGCAGTCTATACTCTTTGATAAAATGCACAGCACAACTATTGCAAGTCAACTGTATATACATTTTGGCTAGTTGAAAACAAGTAAAAATAGTAACGAAAAGAATTGAATTAGAAATCTACAAAAAAAAGGCATAATGCAAATATAAGTCTATTACTAGCATACAACAAATAAAAATTTTATATTAAGAACGTATGTAGTCCATTATCAAATAATCTGAGTCAATTTTCAATGCCTTTGTGTCATTTTGCGAATCAAATGCAACTTTTTATCAGATCAAGTGCGCCAATTTGTAAAATCCTTGCTTGCCTTTGCTTTCCATATCCGTCAATTTTCAAAATATATAAATCGGGTTTACACCGTATGCATCATTTTCCAACTCCTTTGCGCCATTTTACGAACCTTATGCAACAGCACTTACAATATTGCACATTTTCCAAATAGTTTGCATCAGAGTTTTCTTCGATCTAATTTTATTAGGATTTTTCTTAAAATATTTTTTAAGACCCATTTTTATCTTTTTGTATGGACCCGTGTGAGAAAGCTTTGTAAATGATAAAATCAAAAAAAAAAAGTGTTTTGCATATGACAGTGGAAGAAATAGTAGATACGGGTTACCCTAGGTTTGTACCGGCTAATCGGCTCTAAGAACGACTGCAACAGCCAACACGACCATATGAACTAAACCACAGCCCGCAAGGGTCTTCAACAGATCCATCATAGCCGACAGTACGGACATCTTGATTAAGCTGGTTAATGAGGCCGGAATGTCAATGGTGGCCGCATAGACATCAGCAAGAAATAACTACAAATGCGCAAATTAAAAAAATACTTGATATAATGCTTTAAACATATTGCAAAGGCATAGGCGAGGAGGTGCACATGGATTGGTTTTTACAGGCGAATCGTTTACAAAATTGCAACTTGCATTGAAAAGAATCCATCGATGACTTTGCAGCAAATAAAAACAAGCAAGCCACACAAAAAAATATCATATCAAAGTCATCAGTCAAACATGGTCGCGCAAAATGCATAATCAACACCAAAAAGAGCACGAAGAGAACTTAGCAGAATACATGCTCTTACAAAAAATTGATGCATAAAAATAAGTTTGCATTATGTTTTGAATTAGATTAACTGATAGACAGATCCAAGTGCATTTTTTTGTATGAATATTGACTACATGTATGCCCACATCGCTCGCAAGGGCGACCACTAGTAGGAACACGCGCCCCAGTCGTCATAATGGAAATTTGAGAAACAAACGTTAGTTTAATATAAGTATTAGGCACAGCTAGTATTTTGCTTTCATAGGTTAATAGTAATTGACTTTTTGTGCATCTAGTTTATCAGAGCTGAGAATGAATTATATTCAATATTGGTAGCTCGGCAGAACATGGCGACAGAAGTATAAGTATAAATAGTGCTAGAAGAGCAAAGTGTGTATCTATAACAGCTAAGCAGCAAATTACAAGCTTTACGTTTAAGTTTTTACTGACAACTTCATTTTTGCTTAATCCAATTATACTTGTTTTTAAAAAGTAAAAACTGAAGTGCGGAGAACTCCAGCTAATCAATGGGCTTATAACATTAACACAAAAAAGTACAAGAGAATGATATTTGAAAAAACAGTTTGTACGTGTGACTGTTCAGGGTACTTCAATAACGTGAAGCGAAATCCCGCACTGACCGCTTCGAGTGCCATTTTCAGTGGGTAATAACACATTTAAAACTACATGTTTTAGAATTGTATGCGGTCGATAATGTAATTCTGTAAAATAGGCTATAGATTAAGTAATCTAGTTTAATCCTAAAATAAACCGCAATCTCTGTGCAATTAACTAATCAAAAAAGTCACTGAAACGTAACAACGTGCCATAAAATCTTTATATACTGCCGTAATTTGGCATTAGTACCTCACATTTGTAAATTTTTCTATCAGAAAGTTTTACCAAAACTTATATCATGCATTAATGTTTTTTTACAATGAAAAATATTTTCTTTTTATGTTTCTGTGGCCGCAGTCACTCACACCGATATATATGTACTAAGTTTTTAAACCAATCCTCGTATAAAAAAACAATGCATTGGGTTGTAGTATTTTTGTTCTATTAACAGTAGATAGCTAATGGGCTTTACGAAAGGCTATTGACGTAATGTTGCAGTGGCGATTTTGCTACAAAACACATACAGAATATTCCACATTCTGTATGAAGCATGTAGAAAGATAACGGCCGTGCATTTAGTGAGGAGTGCTTTTTAGGATTAGAGCTAGTACCGGACCCGGACCTAGTTCCGGGTTTCCGGCCTTAATTATCTGACCCGGTAGGACTCAGGCTGCAAAATTTATAGCTAAAAAATATTTAAAAGTCGTTTTACAAACTTATACTTATTTAAGTATATTGTATTGATGTTAATTTGATATACCACTGCCAGGAAAATTTTTTACAAACGGTTATGAATGTTTTTTGCATAATGTTTTGTCCCATAAAAGTGCTTCGCTAACCCAAAGACGGACTGAAAAACGCAAAAATCGTGCCGAAATCCACGTCCGGCTTAGCCTTTTATAAGATGGTTGATAAAAAAAGCAGAAGGGTTAACGAAATAGTTCTTGGTATGTGAACATTACCCAGAGAAAGTAAACATTACTATTTTATTGACGCTACTTACTACAAGGAATTATGACATTTTTATTTTCTTTCAAAACAGTATCATGGTGAAAGGCACACCTGTCGAACATTTACCAACACACAAAATACATTTACTTTTGTATGAGAAACTACATTTCTTGACTTCTAATTTTAGGATGTGCTGTGCTCTCATTTAAAATAATTTAACAGTACTTTTTGATAAACTATAAAACGACAAAATGCAAAACACTGACATTTTCATAAGTTATACAAAAAAGGATGCGCATGTACGCAAAATGCCGTTTTTTGCTATATTTTTGTATTTTTTGCGGTTTTTCTATAGCCAAAACTGATGCGATCGAAATTGCAACAAATGAAAACAGTTTAGAGAATGTTGCATACGGTTTAAACATCGTTGCACATAGTTTAGAAAAAAACATGTTGGGTTGGTATTTTATATATAGTGTGAAAATTGATGCATAAGGTGTAAATTAATGCAAATGGTTTTGAAATTGACGCAGTTGGTATTAAATAGTTGCATTTATTGCGCAAAAGACGCAAAGTTGTACACATCGACTCAGATGAAGTCATTTGGATATATGAAAAACTTACTTTACAATTCAAAATATAATTTTCGAATCTTTAAGTTATTATGGTTGCAGGTTTAAAATGCTGTTCTACCCTTTCGTTTGTTATTTTTTGTGCTAATTAAGCTTTTACATATAAAACTGCATTCACAAACATTTGTAAGCCATGAAATTATCGTTTTTTTTTGTATGGTGCTATTTATATTTAGCACGAATATTCAAAACAAATGTAAACGTATAAAAGTGAAAACAAATAAACTTTTTGATAGTATATTTTATACCGCTGTCAACATAAAAACCATTGCTTTCATATCATATAGGTACTATATGTATCATTTAGTGTGGGCTTTGCAAGTATTAGGTATATGCAGTAAAAAACGAAAAAAAGAGATGATAAAAGTCAAACATCTAACAATATTCAAACGGTGTCTTTTACGTACTTTAAAATTGCTAATGTTTGCAACACTAAAAAAAGGCGTAACAAAGGTAACATACTAAATGTTTCAAAGTACGCATTTTGCATGCTTATAGTATTGATGTGCAATTTATGATACGATTTTGTTTCTTTTATTGCTACCTTACATTTTTACTTAAAAGATCGATTTTTTTTTCTAATTGTTTTTTATCTTATTAAATTAAAAAAAATAAAAACAAACATAAAGCACCAGATAATAACGATTTGATAGTTAAAACTATTTTATTTTTTTTGTACCGCAGAATAATAATATAAAGTTTTCTAAGCCATTAAAAGCACTAGTGTGCATCCACGCAATAATAAATCATCTGTATTTGCAATAGGGTTTACAATGCGTAAATAAATAAACACATATCAACACCCATCTTTAGTTTTATTTCATTAATACTTTTAAAACAGTTTTTAACAATGTAAAATTGTACAATTCATACCAGTGGCGTATTAGAAAAAGAGGGTTAAGCAGAAGGCAAGCGGATTCACGCCTGTTTTATTACATAAATTTTGGTATAAGTATCATTTATCTAAACATCATACGGTAAGCAAAATGTATCTGCTGTCTATAAAAAGAGAAAATAAATGTAAAATGTGGTCAAATTCGATTTTTCGGCCAATGTGACAAACTATTACGCTCATGTCACGTTTTGAGGATTTACTTTAACAAAAAAAATACTTGGTAGTTGTGACTAAGTATAAAAATCCTCTTATATATTTTTTATTTGGATTTTGCATGCACTATAAGCAGCGGTCACTTTAGACTTTTCAAAAAACTTTAAGAAGGTACGAAAATAAATAATTGATGTGTTGCAAAATTACGAATGTAATATGCATAGTTTATTATTTCACATAAAAATCTTGTTTTTTTCACAATGCTTTTCTGTAAAAAAACCAGTAATAACAATAGTAAGTTTTAATGGCTAAAAAGCAATGAAAAGCATGAAATTTTTCACATTTTTAATAAGTAAGGATAGCAAGTTTTTTTTAAAAATTTTTTAAAGCTGGATTTTTGTTGCAATATGTACATAAAAACATAACCCGCCGTATAGAGTGCTACAAAACCGGGTTAAACATTGCCGAGAAAAGAGTTAGTTTAGCACTAAAAAACACCAAAATAGGTATGATAAAAAGCTTTTTAGCATGTAAAACTTTTTTTTGCTTTACAAGCATAGGTTATTGCTTTAAAAATATTTAATTTGATTTTTTTTACTTGGCAAGATTTAAAAAAAATGTAGCTGAGAAAGTGTAATTAACTTTTTTATTTTTTTTATTATAAATTATATAAATGTACAAATCTCTACAACTTTTTTAAACTGTTAGTACAACCAACACGGGTTCTTTACAAATATGCATCCTAAAGTAAACAACATTATAGTAAAAAAAATTTTGGTAAAACCTACAAAATTGTTGTTGAACACTGCTTAGAGTATACTATTCGTTTTATTATCTAAAAAACTGCAAAATGGCATTTCCGTTTTAGAATTTACAAAAAACACATAAAATGCACCTTTTTCTAACATTACAAAGCAAAAACGTACTACCATTAAAATATAATAAGACCTATAAGTATTTCGCATATTATTGTTATTAGTTTTTGTCCTATACTTTACACATGTTGTGTTTTTACTAGGTTTAGTTAACATATAGCACCAAAACTATGGTTTTTGTGTTTTAGAACAACATCCTTAATACAAAAAAATGACTGAAAAGTTGCAAAATATATATTTTCGGTTGCTTGAGTATGCATAAATGCGTGTAAGTCGTTGCGTAAATTTTAATGTTGTTAAAGACATTTTAGTCTATAAATAAAAATATTTTTACAATTTAGGGTTTTTTAAAAAACTTTTGAAAAAGTAACTGAATGTTAAACTACTGAAAAAAACATAATGGAACAACAACACTTTTTTTTCTTATATTGTCATTGTTTTAGCCGATTTTATAGAAACAAGTTTTACATAGCATCTTTTATTGGCCAAAAAATACATCACCCATTTATTCAAATATACAAAGCGGATTTTACATGGCATGTACGCGTAAATAATGTATACTGAATGGTTAATTATATATAAATGGCAAATAGCACATTAATTGTATTTAGTTTTCGCTTTACTATAATGAAATTTGATTTTACATAAAAAAGAAAAAACTAAAGCTTCTAATATATTTTTAAACGTGTATTTGCAAATTAACTAAAACAAGATACATGCAGTTGTTTTTGTATGCTACAAAAGCAGATTTACTTTACAAATTTTGTCGAATATAAAAAAATTTGATAAGATACTTTTATAGATTATTTTAAAAACTGAAATTTTTCATATATATGTAAACAAATATATACATTGTCATCTCGTTTTTTTGTCATATGTATCTGAAAAAAACACTGAAGCAAAAACTATTATAATTTAACGTTTAAAAGTACAAAAAAAATGGATTATAAAATGCAAAAATTTTGCAAACAAGTAAAATAATATTTTTATTTACTGATTTCGCATATATAAAAGTTTTTAAGATTTTTTAACAAGTTATTTCTGATAAAAAGACTAAGAACTGCAATCGAAACTTTTTTAATTCATAGCCAACTAAATAGTATGTAGTGTAAAAAATGTATACTTTAAATACCATACACATGTTCATACGATCTACGAAAATATGCAAAATTACTTTTTTTTAAAAAAATGCATATTAAGTTTTATTCTAAAGAATGCTACTTAAACCTTTACCCAATACACGCGTTTTTTTTTTCTACGTTTTTATAAAACCGAAATTTTATATTTTGGGCATTGATAACTGTAAAGATTTTAAAGCAAAAAAAATGAAAAAATAAAAATAAAAAAATAAGCATTTTTTTTCGTTTGGTTTACCATTAAAATCTATATTTTTTTTATGATTTTGCTACATATTTGATAAAGTTCTACATTTTGGCAATCAACATACAAATTTTAAAACCAAAAAATATATACCGTATGTTTTTGCACATTTAACAATATACTCTTGTTGTTTAGCGGCAGCATTGCATACGAAAAAACACACACGGTCTTTTTACTGCTAGATACCTTCACCTTCTTATGTTCTTGTTATATTTCATTTTTACTTTGAGTGCATTTATTTTTTTCATTTACATCTAAAAATGTTTTTCGTACTAACATTTTATACTTTATTTTCTAAAGTCAAATGCTTTGTTATATTATTCTTTTCGATACAGATTTAAAATATAAAACATAGGAATTTTGATCATTAGATTAAGTAAAAAACTACAAGGTGGTTTGTCCATTTAGTTTTTTTTTTCAGTCATTACAGTATGTTGTGCATATGATCGTATCAATCTATACCACAAATGCTACGATCGTTTTGCTTTATCATTCAGGTTCCCTTTACTCTTTTTTCATTTATGTAAAAAAAAAATTATAAAATGTCAAAATAAAACAAACTCATTTTTCATATCATCTCAGAAAGTAATATATATTTTTTCCCGTGGTGTACAATTTTATCGGGTATTCTGCGTTTTTAGTTGATTAACCAAAACCCTATGGTTCACCCCAATTTATTTTCATAGTCTACATGTATAAATTTTTTCTTTTCGCAAATATTTACATAATTGTCTATATAAAGCGCATGATTAACCTAACAACTATTGACGCATTGCTGTACGGTATTAATGATAGATGAATACACCCCCGGATAAAGTTTAACTTTATTAAAAACAGTTTCAGAGTCAGCAAGTAAACAGAATTTCATAACCACCCTACTGGTTCGGCAGACATGTATGCCTTTTATGTATATCTATTATAAAAATGAGACTTCATATGTCAATTTTTAAGCTTGTGATGAATATATGTCTTTTCAAAAATGCAAATAAAATTATTTATTTTTTTACATGCATCTGTATCATCTGCTGGCCTTTTTCTATTATCTTGTTGGCTACTTGATATGCTTAAATATAAATTATTTTTTAGAATATACAGTTTATGTCGTTGATTGTTGTCGAAAAGCATTCTTATACATATTGTGTTGCTTCCAAATATGATTGTATTATCTGGGTTTTATTTATTCGCATATAAAGATTAAAAGCAATAAAATTTTTGCATTTACTGAGAATTTATAAACTTTCAAATTATCATTTATTGACTAATTATCACTTTATAAATTTTTAGATTTACTTATATTATTTTTCATATTTTCTCTTTCGAACGCTTTTTTTTATTTTATTTAATTCCTGTTGTCATTTTCCTTATTTTCATCATCAATTACATTTACTGGCAGACTTTTCACTTTTGCACTTATATTTAACCCTGATCCACTATTATCTATCATAATAAAATCTGTATCTTCCCGACATTTTATTTTTAATTATGTTTTCCTTCTAACATTTATCTTGTCTTTTTGACCATTTCTAC
>JAQFYM010003906.1:0-17071 GCA_034694785.1 Agrenia bidenticulata | reverse complement strand
CAAATAAACAACAAATGCATATACAGACTATTATTAACGCATAGTTGTTTTTTGCTTACGACAAAAGATGTAAATGATATTTGCAGTACTTTTAGTGAACACTAAATTGCAAAGAAAATGAAAAATCTTGATGTACGGCAACTTATATTCTAGTATTTTGTTTAACACAAAACTGCAATTTCCCCTTTACTGACTATATACATGGTCATATGTTATGTTATATTGTAAAAAAATGTATTTGCATAACTTATACAACTACATTAATATGTTCATTTACACAATCCATAATAAGTATGTTAGAAATAGTTATACTTTTAATTATAGTTATTTTTTTGTTACCCTTCTAGCGAAAAAGAAAGGCAAAATAGGAAAACGAGCATTCTAAATTGAATGGAATATCTTAGTCAAGTGACAATTAAATGAGAAAAGTATTGCATTAAGGATTACTAATTTTTACTTGTTTTTGTTTTTTTTTCTTTTTTATTATTCTATTATATCATATGTCTCGAAAGAACACAAAATAAACATAGTAAGATGTGTTTTTATGCATGCCCTCAAAAGAGGGTCATTTGCAAAAATGTGTTTACAGTATCATTGTTAATTGCATAAATTTTTTTTCAGCTTGTAAAAAGGCACATTTGTATAAAACCACGAACTGGTATTTTTTCAAGTTTTTTTAAAGGCGTTCCTGTTCGCCATAAACGACACAACTATATAAGCTGATCACTTTTATGCAAACATTTTTTTGGAAACGTTTTTGTTCGTTGAAAACGACATAAAAAACAAATACGGGCAAAACAGTATATTGCAATGTATTAACAACACTTTTGACCGTTTAGAACGACACGATCGTTTTTTTACGAACACATTGCAGTACTTTAGAGAGCTTGCGAACAAACACGTGTATATCTGAAAAAGACAAGCCCTTTTATAGATAGTTTTTTTTTTTTGCGTAAAATAAAAAGAAAATTATCACTATCATCTTTTAAAAAAAAGATTAGCCTTTTCTGGAAAAAACGTATAAAGCACCACTTCTTAATGCTGACATTCTATAATTATTTATAAAAAAATACAAAAATATTACAAATAAACACACACTTTTACCTGCAAAACAAAGAAAAACAGATAGTGAAATTGCAGTGAAAAAATAACCTTTTTTTTGCATCTAAAGCTTTGTAATCATACCGCTAGCCAGTTAAGTACCCAGTAATTTTTTATCCAGGGGGTAGTCAGTGTTTTTTGGAAATGGTAAGTTTTTAACCCTTAATTTCGACGTTTTATTGTTATTTATTTCTTTTTGAAAAAATTTCATTGTAAAATTTTTTATTTGGATTCTTGAAATGAATAAAATCTCTGCACAAAAAAGACCCCTTTTAAATCTAGGCGGAAAATTTTTTTGCAGGGTTGGGCACACCCGATCTCCTGGTACGCCACTGCCACAAGCTTAAAAGCAACTTTTTTTTCCCAGGGCTAGTCAGTAGTTTTCGCAAAAAAAAGAAAAAATCTACAATAAAAGAAGTAAAAGTTTTTATTATTCCTGGTATTCAGTTCTAAATTTGCAATTCTTATCTTTAGAATTAAATTTTAAAAAAGCTCTGCATACAAAAAGACTTTCTATATAAAAAAAAAAGCGCATATTATGTTTTGCGGGAGGAGCACGTGCCCATCTGCAGCCCCTTCATAGGTTACCTTATAAACCATGTATATGAAAAGATAAATAAATATACTAAAAATGCGAGTGATCATATATTGACTATATTCTAATATATAAAAACCAAGAAAATAACTTTTATGAAAGCGAAAATGCGCTGATTTAAACAACAGAATCATCCTGGGGTTTGTAAAATTCATTTGTAATAAGAATTTTTCCCATGAAAAAATATGGGAAGATAAAAATGTAAAAAGCAGCCAAACAACTGCGCCAAAAATTTATGGTCGACTAATATTTTTATTGCTGATTGCATTTGAACATCAAATCATGTTGTTTTGTGCGGTTTTATGTCGTATAAATTTTTACTTACAAAGATTTTTGCTTGCTTTCGGTACGATCTTGATAGTTTTAACAAAATTTGCATTTTAAATCGTATGGGCAATACTTTTAATGAGTTAAAATATAGAAAAATCGAAAAAATACGGATATGTCGTCATTTACAAAAATTAAAATTTTTTTCATAGTTATTTTTTTTTTTCGATTCTAAATTTATTACATTTCATATCTTAGTTTAACAAAAAAGTAATAACTAAAAATAATACGCGTTCATTTTAGTAAATTTTCCATTGATAATTTTTATACTGTTTTCTGATTAGGAAGAGAATTAGTCAGTGTTTTTTATATTTAGGAAAGATTTCTAAGACACATTTTGGTTTTGCAAAAAACATAAATGCATGTTATTACTTATATCTGTTTCGGATTTTTGTTTTACCCTGAAAATTATGAGTGTATGATTTCGCCAAGTATTTTTGTAAAGGTTTTACCTACACATTAGATACTTTTTAGGTAAATTTTTAGATTAAAAAATATTCAATCCGTTTAAATTTTTTTTTACTATAGACCTAAATTAAAATATTTACGCTTTAAATATTTAATTTACAATGTATAAGATAATTTTTTTTTATTATAAAAAAAATACAAATACAAAATAAGATAAGAGATAAAATCACTCATTCAGCGCAATCGTAGACACATCACAAAAACATAAAAAGTGTACGTAAATTTATGTTTTACTAAAATAATGCATTTTGCTATCTTGATAAAAAAAGAAACGTAACCTTTCTCGCTGGTTTCTATCAAGAAATACTTACATTTTTACTTAACAGAAAATTTTACCCACAACTGATTTTTGTTTTTCACGTTTCATGCGCTTTTACTGTATATTCCCGGCTTCGACGTATTGCCTTAACATGAGGTGATACCCATAGGCCCCACGGTAACAAAACTCTAACAAACAAAAACAATAGATACATTTGCTGTACAATTCGACAGCCTCATATTATTAGATGTTATTGTTATAATCAAACGCTTATATACAAGTCGATCCATTTTTTTGACAAGGAATAAATACTGTTGCAATAAATTTGGCGTAAAATACCTTTTAACTAGAAAAAAAAATATTACATTCACCAATTTTTAAATGTTAGGTTTTTTTAAGAAAAAAATCTCTGCAAAAAAAATAATAAATTTAGGCGCAATTGTTTTATATAAAAAGGCGACGTAGTTTTTTTCCTCTGGCTTCGATATTGCTATTATGGTTTTCAATCGGGTTAGCGCAATCAGAAAAGTTTATGTAGGCCCATATTATCACTTATATGTTTTAAACAAAATAGAATATGGTACAGAATGCAGTGACGCCCCATAAAACTATAAAAACCCTAATACATAGAATGCATCATCTGTCTTTATTGCATTTTGTTGCAATTTCTAGGCTTTTTACAAAATTTTTGCGATAGTTTTATGTGTAAAAAATAAAAAATTACATTTCATATACAGTAGAGCCCTCATCTCAAAATTTTCAAACACTTAATAATAACTATATGTGGTAAAATGAATCGAGGACAATTATATACATATAATAACACAAAAACTCAGAAAACAGGCAAAAATGATATATGGCACATTTATATATACTTGCAAATTTTTTAAACACTTTTTTGCGCTTTGTATAGTTAATTTTACCATCCCTGTTTTCTAAATCTTCTTGAATTGAGGGTCTATACTTATAAATATGTATATGCATGTTCATATCTTGTACGTAACGCAAAAAATACAAAAAGATACCAAAATATATGCGTTGATGTATGAAAAAATTTTTTATACCCAACTCGAACAAATAGAAAACCGGGAACCGTATTTTTGTATATTTAAAGATATAACTTTTAGGTAGTACACATAGACTTGCTGCAAGTTATTAAATTTACGGCAAAAGCACGCCAGGTCGATTCTTTTTTGTATTTTACGCAATCAGTGGCGTATTAAGGAGAAATCACAAGGGATGCAGTCCCAAAACATATACTTTGCCTTTTGATTTTCTGGAGGGGGTCTAATTTTGGTAAGCGATGTGTATGCAAAAAAGCAAACTGGGCCAAAAATTTTTTTTCGGATAAAATTCTTAGAATCTTTTTTATATATTTCAATTTATATAATTAAATTTTTTACAGACCATAAAAAATGCAGCCCATCATTTTTGCTCTTAGATACGTCACTTGTTTGATAAATGGTTAGCTTAGTTGTAAGAGCCCTTTAATATAGTATTCAAAAAATGCTTTTTTTATATAAAAATATGTAATTTTAGTTTTTCATCTTTTTTACAATATTAAAATTTTAAAATGCAATCGTTAAATGATAAACAGCGCCATAATTAGTTTCTCTATACATAGAATACACATTTTATTTTCTATATAATCAATACTTAAAGTTTAAACACAGTATATTTTTTGTTTCTTTACAGTAAACAAGATCTCAATGCAGACAAAAGTAATAGCTCATAAGCAGGCCTATTTATTACCGAGATTTCCGTAAAAAGTTGTAAATACTTAAAAACGGAACATTTTGCTGATTTGAAACGTCTTATTTACGGATTTTACGGTAAGCTTGTTTTTTTGCTAGTTAAAAGAAAGATTTATACAAGCGAATTTCTTCGTAAGTTTAGTTTGAATAGTGCATGTAACACAAAAACCAGTTGATCCTTTTTTAGTAAATTCTTAAATACTAATACGCGAACAAGACAAAAATCCATTTTATAAGCCAAATAACAGCTCTTGTAAGATATGTGTAAAGGAAAGAATAATTCATGCTTGACTTACAAATAAAAAAAAGCACTCGTAAAATCCAACATAAATCTTGGCACCTTTGGGATCTTAAGAAAAAAAAAATAAATATAATGTATTCATAAACGCAAAAAAATCATTTCTAGTTTTGTTTTTTGTGTGAAATCTAAATTACAATTGTTTCTTTACATAGCTTTAGCATTTTGTTTACACGTTCTAGCTTTTTTTGTTTGTAATAGGCAACATAATAAATAATAGTTATATTTATTGGATCCCATACCAGGAATCAATGTTGAGTCAGTGCAAGAATCGGAAAAAAAGGGAAATGTACAGGTGTGTTTTAGACGGTCACCTTTTCGATTGGTTTTGCCGAAGGCCATCCAATTTTAAAGGACTCGCATTTTCCGAATCGACAAGTTGGTTGATAACAGGATCGCGATGTGATTGGAAATATTCTATAAAAGAAATATTTTAAATGTAAGATTTAAAGAAATATTCGTCTCAGATAAGGGGAATTTCCTATATAAGATAACATGAAATAGGCATAGTACCATTTACAATGTCTTCTAATCCAAATGAAACTAACATTCGAGCCAAGAAGGCAACATCCAAAAGATTTCTATAGAAACATTAATCTTTTATGTTTCCACGTTTTTTTTATCTGCAGTTTCAAGATTTTACGACTTCGCGTACAAATACTACGCTCTTTTCAGAGTGTTTCGTACTACAGGTTTATGTATAATTAGATGACTTGCTTACTCTATACATATTAAAGCGTTCTTTAAAAATTCTTTACCTTAAATGAGTTGATTTCCATTACAAAAAAATAATTATCCTTATTTTATAATCTTAAAATTTTATTTTAACCTGTATTTTATCTTAAATAACTTCCATAAAAAAATCCTTATTTACGGAAAATACAAAAATTTTGTCGTTTTTTTTCGTAAACGAAAAGGCCTGCTCATATGTCTTGGAAAAATGCAGCATCTATAAACCAAGTATAAATTCGTATTTTATACAATTAACATAAATCTACTACAAAAACATATAGAGTTTAAATAATGATTATTAAAGTATGCTATTTGTAAAACCGGTTGTTATTTTTTATGTATAAAAAAGTTTTTCATACTAATGAAATATAAAAAAAGGCATACTTAAGTGCGAAGAGTGTTTTTTTTTTGTTTTGCCTTGCCACAAAACAACAAAATGCTACATTTCAATATAAAGTAATTTTTTCACTTAATTAAAAGTAAAAAAAGGTTATCAAAGATATATAAATACGTATTTTGGTGTAAAGCCTATCGTGAATTTATTTTTTTACACAATAAATACTTTTTTTAAAAGATAGTAAGTACTACTCTATACTAGCAATATTATGTATCAAAATGAACGTTACATGAGTCTTCTATACAAAGAACGGTTTGCGAAGACCTAAAAAAAATGCAAGCATTTTCTTTATCTGTATCTGCGCACGATTTTACGACGTTATAATCGTAAGTATTTTTTAACTTCAATGCATGACCGGTTATATAGGCTTTACCAGCTAATTTTAAACAAAAAAAGATTATTTTTCAAAAATACTTATATATAATTTGTATTTACTTGATCAATTGAGATTGTAAAGCAACAAACAATCATGGCATAAAATGCATATAGAAACTACTTAAAACAGTTTTTTTGAGTATAAAACCTTTAGATTTATGTTTAGTGCAATTTTTATCATGCGATTTTTGTGTTTAGTTTATGTTTAGTGCAATTTTTATCATGCGATTTTTGTGTTTAATGTATATTTGAATATATATATTTATAAAATACAAAAAACATATACAAACATTTTTATCTGAAACTTGTTATATCAGTGAAAGTACATTTTAGTGCAAAAAGAAACTATATATTAAACAAGAAAAGCAAGCTGGACTAAATTCTTAATTTTTTTAACCACGAAATTGTCCTGGAAATTGCTAGATATGCGGTTATACAAAAGCATATTATATTAGGTAGTTTTTATTTATTTTTTGGCTGTTATATATAATTATTATACACAAAACTAGCATCCTGTTTTTTTAACCTTTTTTAGCATATAAAATATGCAATTTTTTTTTATGTATAAAGAATACGCCTACAGTGTCCTATAGAAAAACGATTTATGCATTAAAGACAAAAAAACCGTTAAAACATCGAAATTATCTAATGGAGTGAGGTTCTAAATCGTCGCAGTTAATTTATATTTTTCTGAGCATTATATTTTGATTATTTATATATATATATCTACAAAAAGACGCTTTTATTGAGCAAATGCACAATTAAAAAAACATTTTACCCGATATGTTTTATTATTAGAAACAAATAGCAAGTAAAAACAACAAAACATTCAACCCAAATTTCTAAAAGTGCAGTAATTGCAAAAACAAACCTTTAAATCGCAAAAAAAAACTAATAAAAAACAATGTAGAAAGATACAGTAGATGCATTTTTCTTGTTGAATGGAAAGTAAGCAAAAAAAAGATTGAACATAAAGACCTTTATGGCTTATAAATAACACGTGTTTTTATAATAGACTTTACTATATTCGTAAGTTTTTCTTTGTATTTTATAATACTTTCGTTTGCGATTTTGCTATAGAAGAAAATTAAAAAAACTATCTGTGTAAAAACTTTGTAAAAGTAGTGCTAAAATTTTTTATATGTAAAAAAAGTGCATTTAATATATGTGTAAAAGTATAGTGCAACACGTAAATTCTAACAGAAGAACAGTAATATATTATATTTAAGCTGTTTTGTCGTATGAACTATAGGTAAAAGGCTTGTTAAAATACAAGTTAGCATCAAAATTTGCTTTTTGTGAATTGTTTTCGGTTTACAAAGTTAAAGATTATTGTTGTAAATCTTGTTAATATAATGTGTAACTCTCATAAATAAAAAATTTGCCGTATTAAAATGAACAAAAATGCAGAGCTACATGTTAAAAAAAAATGCGTATACCAGTAAATATTTTATATTGCAATAGAAACATTGAGGCCTTATATTAATAGATTACCTAGGGTCAACAATACTTTTTGTTGTATCGATATATGTTTCTGTGTAATTATACAACAGTAGTATCGTTTTTCGTACGGGTAATGATTAGATTATAATTCGAAGGCGTTCGATATTTCTATTAATCGTAAATAACTAAACTATTTCTGTCTTTTACATGTTATCTTATATAGAAACCATACGATTTTCTTTTAAAAACCCTAGATTTAAGCGTCATTAAATATGCTAAGTATTCTAAAATATATGAAGGCAATAAAGATAAGTTTTCATGTTGCACTGATAACAGCTTTTTTGTCTTACAGACACTATGCACTGACACAATTTTATATGCAATTAAAAGACATTGACTATACTTTATCTACAAATACAAAATATTAAGTTACAGTCTCTAGTACTAAACATCTAAACAATGCAACAACGTAGCTAACTATTATCGACGCGCAAGCATATTGTATTTGTACGTTGTTTTAATAATCTAGCTAAATGTATTGGTAGCTTTATAATACAATATTTAATATATATTTCAGTGCAAATATTTTCATATGTGGCGCATTTTGCAAAAAAAAAAAAAAATAAATTTTTCCTGTGTGGAAATCTGTGTTACATCTGTATTCACGGCTCTGCTTTACATGCTTTTTTTTTCGATGTACAAAAAGTGACATTTATCCACTTCTATTTATATTTTTTACTCTCTATGCCCGCCCGAATATGCATATTAAAACTACTTTTAATACATCTGTGCTTTTTTTGTGCGTTAGTATTCGCAATAATATCGCAACCAGTCCACAATTTTTTGGCGTTCAAGTTTAAACTTAATTTTTGTTTTAAAAAAAAAATCAAAAACTAATAAAAAAAGTGTAAACGTAATTATAATTTTTTTGTAAGTTCTTTTTTTTGTTTTGTAGAGATTTTACATAAGCCAGTCTCTTAAGTCGTCTGATCAAAACTTATAGGTTTCTTCTACAACTTAACTTTTATAAACATATAAAATATACGTTATGAAAACCAAAATATAAGTAAGAAAATATAATTGAAAATATTTTTGTATTCAATATTTAACACATGTACAGAAACAAATTCTGTTCTAATAAATTCTAAAAAATCAAGTTGTTATGCCATTAGAGAAAATAGTAAAAAAATACAAAAATACAAAAATAAAATCCAATATGTAAACATAAATCAATGTTAAACAGAGTCGCATAATAAAATCGCATTGGTATTATCGTAACTTATATAGAAAAAAAATTTTTTAATTATTATGTAACTGTTGTCATTACAATTATACAATCAATTTTTAGGCAAACGGAAACTATATTGTTGTAAGATATCAACAAAAGACCCTATAAAATGCGCGCTTAAAAATATCTTAAATGTTTGTACTTTGCATTGCCTCAACAAAGCAGATAAATCGGCGCATGTATAATGAATCATGGTAAAATAAAGACAAAACAATGACAGCTGTAATCTTTATATATTAGAAGCTATACTAGTTGTATAATTAACTGGCATTCATACAACATGAATTATTTGGTATTGATGAAATTAGATAATTTGACTTATACAAGCGTTACATACTAACTTTTTGTTTTTTTTGAATTATATTAGTTTTCACAAATTTTATAATGTCCTAAGTATGTGTTATTTTTACTCTTGTTTTTCTATTTATAACGCGCCTTTTTAGCCCAAGAGAACAACTAAACAGAAAAACAAGCATATCGGTCTCAAAGTCAGCGAGCATCTACTGTTGTTATATTTTAAAAAAAAACCAAGTATATGCAAATGTAAATTCTTTCAAAAAAATATTTTCGGCGATAAAATTATATAATCGATTTACATTTGTTTGTTCGGTACAAAATTACTTATAGAAAATTTACATTTTCACAACTCAAAATAATATGTGTAATATCAAAAGATAGAACATTTGTATATTTATTCTGAAATTACAAACAATGTCAGAGCAACAGCATATCAACTGTTTTTTTTGTCTCAAATTCATTTAAGGTGAATTTGCCTAATATTAGTTTTAATTGTTATAAAATATAATTTTTCTAGTAACATTAAATTACTTTTGCAGAAGCACCAGAAACATAATTGTTATATATTGTTATTTTAGAACAAAAATTATGGTAAAAATTATAATATGACAGCTTTTTGACTGAGGCTGTACAAGTCTTACGAATAATGTAATTTAAAAACTGTTTAAATCTACAAAACCGTGTATAAATTTGTTTGTTTAGTTTTATTGAAACAATACAGTCTTTTATTTATTCTGCATCAGACCACAAAAATCTCTTTTTTCTTAGTAAATACTAGTCTTTGTAGTTTTTTCTCCATTGGTATTTTTATTGTAATTTTGTCGGAGAAAAACCAAGGGTATTAAAATATAAAGTTTATCAAATCTTGTTTCACTTTGATCTAGCATGGGCAAATAAACATATAGTATTGCTATCTTTTTGTGAGTCATAATATAAATATAGAATCCATGGGTAACTGTACTAGAAAATAGTATAAATATAAACTCAATAAAAAAAAAAACACCTGGAATACTTATCTAAATAAAAATCATAATCAACTTACTGCAAAGTCAGATTAATTGTTAACGAAAAAAATTAGGTACGAAACAATTATTTTTATTGCGTTATATTTGCATTTATTGTTTTGTAAGTTTTTGTCTAAATATAATATTATTGAGTGAACCGTTTGTGACGAAAAGAACAATTTTGTCTTGTAAATTTTGCTTTTTTTGTCATAATTTTGCTTCAAAAAAAAAGAGTATAAAAAGTCGGGGTTGGCTATTTATGATGACAATTAATACAAATAAGCAATTTTCTATATATATGAAAAACATGAAAAGCAGCTTCTTTTCTTAAATTTAACATATGTGAGTGTATAGTCACGTCTTTTTTAAATAAAACTAAAACACACTGTTAAATATGCTGTTGTATGGTGCTGTTAACTTTCTTCTGTCTATCAGGCATTTTTTTAGTGTCTATATAATTAACATCAAAAATTTATGCAAATGATTATAAGTTTATATAGATATGTTACAAATGTAACATTTTTACGTTTGTAAGTCTGTTTGTATTTTTTTAGCATGATTGTTGATTATGAAGTGTCGCGCGTCATACCCGATACCCGTAACATGCATCTAAGCGACTATTTATAACGTGCGTACAGGTGATGAAAAAACATATATTTTTTTTTGCTTACTATAATCTTAAAAAGCATGTTACATGTTTCTATTTTTATATGACTAAAAATGTTATCATTTTTGATTTTTGCTATAAAAAATTATTTTTTCTAATAAAAATATACTTTTATAAAGTTTGTTGTTTATGCACTAAGAAATGTGTTTAAGGTAGCAATTAGTAGTTTATTGATAATATTGTATTATTTAACAAAAATTTGTGGGCCTTGATATCAGCAAACGCACGGGTAGTAGGCATGGCGCGTGAAATTACTTATAATTTTATTGTTAACCAAAATTATAATGCTTTTTTTTATCGAAAATATGTTTGCAACATTTACATTGTTTAGAATTTTGGATTTGAGTTTTTATATAAATGCTGTATGCAAAAAAAAATTCGAAAAAATGCGCATTTTTTATCTACAGCATCACATAAAAAATTCGCGCTGTTTTTGACATTGATTAAAACTATTTTATACGCATTTAAAGCTTGTAAAACGCGAGAGGCACAATTATAAGCAACATTTGTTATATTTTGTTAAAATTTTAACTAGTAATATTCTATCATAGTAAAATATAAAAGATATTCCTAAACCAATTTTTTTTTTGGGAACATGCATTACTTTCAAAAAGAAACTATTATAACTTAACTATGTCATATGACTTCGAACCATCATAATACCGATTTAGCCTACCGATTCATATCATTTATTTAATAAATTCTTAATCGGTTAAAAAAAAATACCCGATACTTTTTTTTGAAACTTTTAATTTTCCAAAATATAATCCATTTGTAAAAAAAATGAGATGTTTTTTTATTATTATTCTTTTATTAATTTTTTCAATTTTCTTTTTTTTTCCTTTCTTATTTCTTTTTAAAGTTTTTTATATATTTTTCTAGCATTTTCACAGCCTCTACAGAATGATATTATAGAATAGAAAAGTAAAAATTCTGGAATTACCATTAAAGAAAGTGGTAAAAAAATAAACAGGTATAAATCAAATGGGAAGTGAAACAGCGAAATATAAGAGGTGATGCGCTAAAAATCAATTTTAAACATGATGAAATAATAGTAAAAGATAAATACGATTACTTAAGCAAAATAAAAAAAGCAAAAATAAAGAGAGGCACTTTTGAAGAAGGTGGATCAAAGTAAAATATATCAGAAAAAATAAATAAAAAAAACATGGGCGTAGATAGCACACAGGCTGTATTTATTAGTGTGGAAAGCTAAATCCTTTTAATTGAAAATTACAATATGTAAGAAATTCCTAAAAAGTTGAGTTTAAAGAGGCCTAAGAAAGAAATAAAGTATAAAAAAATATTAGTATTTTGATAAAACGTATAACAGCAAACATAAAAGCTTTTTGAACGGGGAAACGTAACCGACTAGAAATCGAGTGGGTTTAGAAAAATAGAACAGCACCGGTACCGATACACTATGGATTGTAAGCAGATACATACTTCCTAATGCGTTATTGTAGCATAAATACGTATCATGAATTACTGAATATGGTTGCAGAGTTTAAAAACATACAGGAGAGGCAATAAATAAATGATTTGTGACTTGACGTGCGAATCTTTTTCCTGTTAAAAAATAGAATGTGTATTTACAAACTAATCAAATAAATGTAAAAAACATATTTTTACTACATACTTTAAAGCCGTTCTATAATAATAAAATATGCAATATACGAAATTTGTTTTTGTCCTTACATAGATTGCATATTTGTATTTTTACTTTTTACTTTTCTTTTTATGTTACTTGATGTCCACATTAAAAATATATTGCTTATTGTACCTTTTTAAATTTAAAGAAGACAGCTGCGAGTCTTAAGATGTTTACAACAAAAACAAAGAAAACGCGTTAATACAATTATATATACAATGTATACAAAATATTGTGTATACAATGCTATATAAACAAGCCAAGTACGTTTATACGCAATCGGCCAAAAGTTTATCAATACTAAAGTGCAATATTTATAAGGGAAGGCGTGAGCATAAGCTTGTATTTTGTAAGTCATAATAAAAGCATTGCAAAATAATTTCTCATGTTCAAACCTATGAACTACATTATTGATCCAGTTCGTGTGTATACGTTTTGGCTGTAATAACTATATATATACTATTTTACGGATTATTTTCGCTGCAAATTGATGCTTATAGTAAATTTTTTGCAAAAAATACATTTCACGACATTTTAAAGTCTATTGACGTTTTTCCCGTACAAAGGCGTGTACAAACATGATCTTTTGGAATCGTTATAGAAAGGGTTTTGTGTTCAGCACGAACATATTATTAGTATGGATCTCTCATGTACATTTTATTTTGTGCTTAAAGGGTTGCAATAATCCCCATAAGACGGATTTGTGTTACTCTTTTCTAGGAATTAGTACAAAATATATCTAATGCATAATATTTTGTTTTTAAACATGCTGGGTACCCATTTTCATGGCATGAATTAACTTTGTGTAACACTACTAGATATCATTTACAAATGTGTTGTAGCATCAAACGCCCCGTACAAAGTAATACTTCATACGACTGCCACCTGCGGGTCCACAATAATATGGGAATATGGATGGTAATTTTTTTTATCTTAGACTTATAATGGTTATTATGAATGATTAAAGAAACTAATAAACATTTATTTATACATATTTATTTAATAGTATATAGCATTGACGGGTTGTCTGTTTGCAGTCTAAATACTTTTAAAAATCATTATATCTTCTTTTGTAATACAACAAATTATCTACGGTAGTTTCATTAGAAATAATCTTGTTTCAAACAGGACGAACGTGCTTAAAAAAAACTTAAAGGACATCGAACTTGCAAAATATAAAATTCCGTCTAAATTATAAATATTTTTTGTTTAATACTTGCATAACAATTGCAAAGAAAATTCTAGTTCTACTTAGAAAGAGTAATTCGGTCATAGTGGTCTCTGAATCTTTTTTTATATGCTAATATGAGCAGCCAGAATAGTTTTTTCTTTGTTAAGGCTATACACCTGATTAACTCAACGCTTTGTCATTCCATTTCTAGATAATTTTTTCTTTAAAATACCATTTCATCTTTTCAGAATTTCCGAATGTCAGTTAGGAAGATTTAAAATTTTAAATGGTTACATTATGGAACACGTTTACATCCTTTATGGCCATATTTTGTATAGCTTTTATGGCACTTATGCCATATTTTTTCAGAACCGCTGACTGCCACTCAAAACATTTTTAAAAGATGTATTAAAAATTTAAAAAGACGATTCAAGCTTTACAGAGCTGGACAAGAAATGGCATATAATATTTTTTTTAAAATGTATTTTCGCTTGTGTTTACGGAAATTTTTTTTAGAAAGCAATGAACTAGATACCTCTTACTATTACACAGATATATCATTCTAAAAAAATGTAAATATGAATACTTTTTTTTATAAACAATCTAGTGGATCTGATTAAAAACCAAGGAAAAAAATTTAAAGCGGAAATAACATATGGAGTGTAAAGCCTCATATTTTTCCACGACATTTTTTATTGGATCTTTTTTATTAATGACTCTTATAAAGTTTTTTTTGTTATTACAATAATCAAATTCTATAAACTAGAATACATTCTAATATAAATATAACACACAATATATAATTTGCAATACTTGCTTGTTCCGGCCTTTTTTTTCTACATATGAAGGCTTCTTTGTATTTTTCTTGCGTTTTTATTCCTTTATTAACATTTCTCTTTCCAATTTATTACCTTCTAAAAATACAGCTATGGCTCTATCGAAGAAATAATCAATAAGACCATACCTAACTATGATACAGAAAAAAACCAAATGTGTACACCACTCAACATATATTCGTACTGACAACGTGAACATACTATCTGTCACCTGTCAAATCAAACAAGCTACTATCAAGACAGTATGACAATGATAAATAACCAAAAAAACTTGCTTTTTATGTAAAATCTAGAAATATGTATGACTACATTCCATCTTTATGCAGAACAAGAACGACAACAATACAATAAAAAAAAAAACACATAAAATACAATTATCGATCACGCCGCTTTTTGATCCTTTCATATAATAATGGTACCATCGCAAAACGTTTTTAGAGTAAATAGAGTGCAATCTGTAAGCCTTGTTGGCTAAACAAGAACGCTTTTATTTAATAGATTAGTATTATTTATATACGCTTGTCGATTGTTTTACACGAGACGATATCGTTTGCATACAAAATACCTGGAACAAATAAAAAGGTACGAAAAAGCTTCGAGTACTGCATCTCGTACAAGGGGATCTTGCAAAACTACATGTAAGAATGTCGAACAGCCGCTTATAAATGTGAATACAACAAACAAAAACGACAAATATACAACAAGTGCTTATTAGCTGCACCTCCATTTTCACACCGTAGACAAACAAATTCCAAAAACAATTATAATGGCACTTCATACCGCAAAATGACCAAAAGGGGATACACTCTTTTGCAAGAAAAATTGCAGACAATAAAACAAAGGAATTTACACGTACATTACCGACTACATGATCAGCATTACATAAATTATAAAGAAAAATAGTTTGTGTGGCTAAATGACAAACTCAGAGCAAGAAAAAAATACAATACGCATTTTTCTGGTTGCTTGATATAAAACGTAAAACCAAATTCTTTGACGAAGCATATACGAATATTAAGGTTACTGTGAAGAATATTTTAAAAATAAAAAATAACATCCTACGAAAGATAAATCCATATAGAGAAAAATGACCAAACTAAAGAAAAAGAAAACGGAAAAATATTGCAGCCTTCAAAAAACACCTAGCCGCAGTAATATAAGAATGCATTGTGCAGAAAAGACCGAAAAAACATTATACAAAGCCGATAAAATTACTGCAATTAAGGTAACCATCTTTCTGTGCCGCCCCAGTATATGCTTACTATCATTTAAGGCAATCACCCCGCAGTATTTGTAGCAATAGACTTAGGATATCACAGGTCCTCCATTAGAGAAATGGGTGCCAAAAGCTGCAACTCTAAACTAATATTTTACCAGCTCACACACTAGTAAAGCAAACGACACACAAACATCTAGTACTATGGCTTATGTGCATCATGTTGAATATAAATAAGGTAGCTAACTTAATACACGTCTATATCTAATATCTAACCTAAGTAGTATTGAAAAAATCAAAACGACCTTTTGTACGAACAAACGCTCTTATTTACTACAATAATTATGTGTCTAATCTTAATAAAAACGTATACTTTTTATAAGAGAACTAATAATAGCAAATAAAGACAGCCCAGAAACATCCTAATCGACAAAGATATTCTTAGTAGCATTGCAGAGGTAAAACAGCAAGATATAAACGTGCCAATCAGTAATTCTAAATATAAATTAGTGGTGCAAACACCAGCTACTAAAAACAGGTCAAACATTGATCTATTTACAGGAACACTAGTATATAAAAACCCAAATTTCTTGCCTGTTAGATACGAAGAAAAGTTTATGGAAGCAAAAGACAAGGTACTAGATGTGGATATAATAAAAAAGAGTACAGGAAACAAAACAAAAAAACCGGATTTTACAAGAAAAAGCTTATGGAAAAATCAGAATTATACCGAGACTACAAGGACCTGAACGCAATGAATAAACCACTGCAAAGTATTTCCTATACATTACAAATAAATAAAACAGAATCGAAAGGAATAACAATTTTCAGTAGTTGACCTTGAACGAGGAAATTATCAAGTCCAGATTCGCCAGAAAAAGATGAAAAACATTTTTCATTACCTTGAACCGGAGGTTCCAGTTTAGGGGAATTGCCTACTAGACTGCAAAATGACCAAAAAAATTACCATAATATGGTCAGAGAAAAATTTGGCTCCACTACAAGACGTATATCGCTATATTGATAATAAAATAATAGCATCGGAAACTTTCGAAGAACATATACATTCCATTAAAAAAAGGTTGAGCAGTTAAGGAACTTTTAAAATGATATAATGTTTGCAGCGGCAAAATTTCTGCAAAAAGAAATAAGTTTTTTAGGAAGTTTAATAGATAAAGATGCTATACGAGCC
>JAQFYM010003905.1:0-17074 GCA_034694785.1 Agrenia bidenticulata | reverse complement strand
TAACACAGGACAGGACACCGCAAACCCACACACTCACACACTCACACACACAGGTCATCAGCTCTTAATGTTTAGATCTTGATTTCTCTGATTAGAACTATATCAGTTTATCCATTACAGTGCAAAGTAACCACGGACGCCTACACGTGGAAGATTCCAGAAATGTTGAATGACCTGTGGTCCAGAAATAACCGAGTAGAAACCGATTCCTCCAAACCTAGCCGGGGAGAGAGTCTCAGAAACCTTCAGTTTATGAAAGAAGAAAAATCTAAATCTGTTTATCTCCTTCCACCCCCGACAACTGCCGGATTTCGAAGAGGTGCACCCACTCCAAGATTTCCTCGTAATCTCATTCTACCTGCTGAAACACCTCAAGTCATCGGCTCAGAGTATTCCTTCCCGACAAGGTTTACGTCCTCAGGAATGTTTCAGCAAAGGCGAAAGAGCTCCATCGGAAGTGCGATGGCTCGTCGGAATTCGGCATTTATATCCAGGGTGTCCACAGCAGCGTCTGGGGGGTTGACCACTATACCGTTGTCACAGGTCTCTTCTGCAAGTATAGGAGGACCGCCAGTAGACTCGTGGACACTTGAAGTGTCTAAAATGGACATAATGAGGCTCCGTCATGAGCTGGAAACTGAAGTTGTGAAGGACAAGATGGCTATTTTTGAAGAGAGATATTTAAAATCTTTGTAAAATTCTGTAATCTGTACAGGCAATCTTTACCATATCTGTTTTTCATGTTATTTAGCTTCGAATTTATCCTAACAAAAATAAACACTTCCGTAATTAAAAGCTCGTGACTAATTGATTCATTCCTGTAAACCACTATAAGTTGTAGCTGTAGCATTTAAAAACTTAACGCGGAATTTGAGTAAATTCAGAGCAATTCATTTTATTATTATTTTTAACTTTCAGGCTCAAATAAAAACCGGTACTGAGGGCTACAGGAAGGGTGACATTTACTCCCTCGGTGTCATCCTCTGGGAGCTCCTAAGACGTCAATCCCTAGCTAATTACTTAGGACTCAAAGAAGAGAGTGAAGTCCGTCGAACTATTTGCCAAGGGTACCTAGCACACACGTTGAAAGACACTTCACCCCAAGTACTCTTTTGGCCCCGGGCATTAGCCCTCCTATCCGAAGAGACTTATATTCAATCTTCCGAAGGGAGTAAGGCTGGTTGGGCCACGCAGATAGGTCAAATTCGAGACTGCATCGCTGACTGCCTCCGGTTCGAGCCAGACATGAGACCTGACATAAAGAGCGTTCGACATCGCCTCAGGCCGTTACACAAGGGCATGTGAGTCTAAAAAAAAGTCAGCAACAGTTTCAAAATTTTTATTGCAATTTCTGTTTTCAGGAGGTCCAACATCTTCGATATAATGATAGGTCTCATGGAGAAATATGCCAACAATCTGGAAATCCTGGTGGACGAGCGAACCAAGCAGCTTAGTGAAGAGAAAAGGAAAACAGGCAAGTTAAAGTTTTTAGAAGAACGAGAATGAAGATTCCCGGTGGTATTCCACATTTCCGATAACTCATTAAAACTTTATGTTTCAATAACAGAGAGTCTCCTCTACGAGCTGATTCCTGCAAGTGTTGCTGAGGAGCTGAAGGAAGGACTCCGAGTTCCGGCAGAGAACTACGACTCCGTATCAATCTACTTCTCAGACATTGTAGGGTTTACTTTCATGTCGGCTCAATCCTCTGCCCTTCAGGTGCTTGACCTTTGATTATCTGTATGACGGGGATTTTACTTTAAACCCAATCTCATATGGATCACAGGTGGTTGAGTTCCTTAACGAGTTGTACACTTGTTTCGACTCCGTCATCGAGAGTTTTGACGTATACAAAGTGGAGACTATAGGCGATGCCTACATGGTGGTAAGGAACCTCTCTCTCTCATTTCTAATCTCCTTTCTCAAGTCTAGATTTCTTGATGATAGGAATTATCGAATAAAAGTCTATAGAGAACACTCCCTAGTTTTTCACCCGTTTACGCATCAAGTATCAGGAGGGGATAAAACTGGATTTATTAGCTCGTTGAATTCAACAAGCCTTCGATAGTTTCCTTTTCCCTTGTTCCTTTGCTTTTGGACTACTGCCAATTTTTCGTACAGACGGAGAATTTGCCAGTAATCCAAAAAGCTTGACTACGTTTTCGTGTAAGCTAGTACTGGGGCGTAAGGCGTAATGCTTGACCCGTTACGTCCGGGCTTTCCTAAACGTCGAATCAAGAATAAGCGAGAAGTTTAACCTACAAGAGGGCAATCAATCAAAATCTGTCGAGTCTGATAGATTTTGAAATGCTGAATGCTCGTATAATTTTCATGTACCTTTGAGAGCTCAAGCATTCAAAATATCTGTAGCATTATTAAGGATGGTATGGAAAGTAATGCAACTACGGTGAAAGCACGCAGAGCTTCGCTCTTTACAAGCACTGCATGAAAGGCTTAAGTTCTTCTTCCCCATGAGTGATTGATTGACAAGAGGATGAATGATTATACAGGCAAGTGGGGTCCCGGTGATTCGAGAGGGTAATTATCATGCGGTCGAGATGGCCAGAATGGCTTTACAACTTTTGCGAGCTGTCACTAATTTCAAAATTCGTCATCGACCAGAAGAGACTGTCAAACTAAGAATTGGAATCCACTCAGGTCTTTTTTTGATTTTAAAACATTAAAAACTGTACCCAAATAGGATCTTACAATTATAATATCTTTGCATTCATACAGGCCCTGTGTGTGCTGGGGTTGTTGGTCTCAAACGACCAAGATACTGCCTCTTTGGTGACACTGTGAATACAGCTTCTCGTATGGAGTCTACAGGCTTACGTAGGTGTTGCATAGTCTCGGATTAATTTGGAATTTGTGGAGTTAAGAATTTAACTTTCATTGTTCTTAGCTCTGAGGATACACTGCAGTGATGCGTTTTCAAAACTTATAGAAACCAGTGAGCAGCCTCGCTTTATCTTGGAAAACCGAGGCTTAATAGATGTGAAAGGAAAAGGAGACATGATGACTCACTGGCTAATAGGTCAGTTGCAATCTGTGTCCAATTCTTTCTCTCACCAGCTCGACTCTGACTAGCAACTAATGCCCTCCAATTGCACTAACTCTTGTATTTTCTAAATGTATTTTTCCGGAGTTTACTCTCTATACATATATTCTTCTACAGATCGTATACGTCCCAGTTTAAGACACTTTTATTACAAATAAACCAGTATATCTTAAAAATACAAATAAAGTGAAATATTTATGTTCTTACGTTAGAGATGCAGCAGTTCATGATGAATTATTAAGAAGAGTAGGCTAACACAGCGTGAATTTGACTTGCACAGTTCTTGATTTTAGGTAGAGCCCCATTCGTCTTGTAGCTGTTGAGCATTGAGTCACCACTTAAGTTTTTGAAAAGATCAGCCATGATAGGATTACCAGCTACCATATTCCCGATAGCAACAAGGACCCGGAAAATGGCTTCTGGCTCTTCTAGCACCTCAATAAGAGAAATGCTGGCCATAATCACCTCGGTTTGACTATCAACGGAAGACCATTCGGAAGGATTCTGATTTCCTTCTTTATTTGCCAAGCCAGAAACGACTATCGAGTAGTTGAGTAAAAGGGTTGCTGCGGCCACTTCGTTTGTTTTGACTTTTGCTAAGTTCCCGAGTATGTGAGACACGATTACGTGCTTGTCTGCCATTAGATCTTCTGTCACGGTTCCAAAGACGTTGCAAAGTAGTCGAAGAGACAACATTTGATTTGTTTGTGTATCCCGAGGCATGAACTTTACAATAAATTCCTTGGTGATCTTTATATTTTCATTCAGTTTCACAGCAAATGCAGAGTTCAAGGCTCCAAGACGCAGAAGATCCAAAACCGGAAATACTTTGTCTTAACAAGCGGGAAATCCAATCATATATTAATTCACTAATGCTGAAAATGTGGAACATAAAGCTTAAAAACTTACCAACTGGCCAATTGATAAGGCATGATTTTACCAAAGTATCAACAGAGTCGGTCCAATTAGGATTCGTGCCAATTTCTAAAAGAGTCTTGATCGAATCCTCCCCCAAACCGGCAGCTGGATCTAATGCTCCAATAAATTCGGAGAGCTTTTTCCTCAACGCGTCGTAATTAGGAGCAGTGGCAAAACGAACAAACTCCTTAACTGGGAAACAAGGTCCACTGGATGAATTATTAAGATCTGAATTGCTTGAACTGGCAACGGCAATTTTAGGGGATGTTGTTCTGTAAGCTCCAGCACCAGTAAATGGATCTAATCCTGCACCGACAGAAGGTTCTGCGGACCCTGAAGTCCCGGGAACATAACGATTTCCTCCAGTAAACGGATCAGCAAAATCATTGGTGGTCGGGGTTGAGCCCAATTGCATTCCTTTGGTATTGGTGATGATAAAATTCGCCACTTGATCCAGGAACATTTGAGAAAGTTCATTTTTATGAATAAACTTTTGCGCAGCAAACCAAGGGTCTTCTGTAATATTGTAGGGAAGTTTTAAAGTTCCTTTTTCGTCCAAATCCACGGTGAATACGTAGTCATACTCCTACAGTTAAATTAATTTTTTTAAATTGTTCACGATACCCAGTTTAATATTAGTTTTTCTGTTTATATTTTCACATGGATACCTTTCCTTCATGCAACACCCTTCCAGAAGTACTTTGAGTCGCTCCACTTGCTCCAACTACGTCCCCAACTTTGGCCCATTTCTTTTCTGCGGATGACCACGAGAAGCATCCTACTTTATCGCCATCGCGAACCATTTTAGTTTCACCGTCCCGTTTACCCTCTTTTAAAAGTGATTCAGGACCAGGAAGCTCTGAGATTTTTATCCCTCCAAGATCCTGTTGCGCCGCAATAGTTGATTTGCCCACTTCATCGTCAAAAGCCAACAAGGCCTCCGGTTGGGCCATTCTAGCAGTTTCATTTGTAAATACTCGAACAGTCCCATCACTATATAAGTATAGAGTAAATAGTACATTTAGTAAACTCTTTAGTCTGGACTGAAAATATCAACTAATTAAGCCCACTGCTATACCTGCTACCCGTTGCGATGTCTCCATTCTTTAGGGTTGCAACCGACCACACACTTACAGCTGGATGATGAATCACTTGAACACAGTTGCCACCTTTCCAAATACGAAGAGTTCTATCTTCACCGACAGATGCAAAACCCTGATCTCCGGGTAATAGAGATATACTGAAATGTATAGAAACACAATCTATTTGATTTAAACTGTAGTCATACCAGTTGGCTCGTAGCCTCCAGAATAAAGTTTACAGACCTATAAATAAAGTTCGAATGTCCATAAAAGGTTTGTAAAGTTTCTCCTTGTGAAATACCCCAGAGACGAATACAGGCATCGTTAGAACCCGAAAGGAACTTATCCCCATCTACAACTGCCAAGGCTCTTACACAGTCAGTATGACCTTTGAAGACGAAAGCCGGTTGGTATTCAATCCACAGCCGAATATCTTTGTCTGCCGACCCAGTCAGAATCTTATGTTCAGGACCGGGAATAGTCGCAACTGCCCATACAGCAGCTTCATGTCCAGTTAATGTAGCCACATTTTCTTGATCAGCCCATACCTTGGCTGTTTGGTCCCAAGATCCGCTAACAATTAAGGAGTCTGCCGTTTCAGCGATGGAACAAACTGTAAAATATACAATTGACGATTAAGACTCGCCTTAAATTACTTTAACCCCTGAAAACATACCAGTTCCTTTGTGACCCTGTAGTCGAAATATAGGCTGATGCTTGCCCAATTCAAAGGCTAGAATAGTGTGATCATGACTTCCAGACAAGATTAGTCCCGCTGGGTGTTTCTGATTCGGGGGGATGACAGAGACACAGGAGACAAAGTTTGTGTGACCCTCACACGATTGGAATGGGGCGAATCCCTGTCCATCATCGCTAAAATGTAAGGCATTAAATCATAGAGTAATAATTTCAGTCACTGAAGATGTAGCCCTTGCTCAATATGTATATAATACAAAATACGACTTTTTAAGACCGCTTCCCATTCAGAAAAAAAGGAACAGAGGTGACAGGAAGCACAGCGTCGTACCAATTCCACTGACCACTGCATGGCTACGACACAGAATCAGCTTTTTCAGGTTAACTTGGGTCTTATAAGACCAATATTATTTGGTTACCGAGAATAAAAAGCTTTTACCATCACACCTAATACTGAAGTAAATTATTAAAATCTCAAATGTAATGCTTACGAAGGGATCCAAACTTTGGTTGACCTGTCCCTTGACCCAGAGAGGATAAACTCTTTCCCTCCTTCAGATTCTCCAGTGGTCACTCCTCGCACGTCCATGGAGTGCCCGAGTAGACTACATCTCAACTTGTAAGTTTCCGAAGTCATCACGATGCTCGTTGTTTTCTTGGGAGTTTTAAATAACTTAGACAATTCGAAACAAAACTTTAGCTGACTCACCTCTGACAAGTCTGACACTCAAAATTTTTGTGTATTATTGCCGGCTGTAATGTAATTTAAAATTCGAGGGCTCGTCGTACGAGATTTTCGCAGAATTTAGCCTCTCACCTTTTATTTCTCTTTGTTCACAAATCGGTGGAAAGGTTGAGGGGGGGAAAGGGGGTATCTGATAACATTGGCTTAAATCTACGAATCTTTGCAAACGGGTACTTTAGATAATATCATTTACTTATAGTCGAATATAAAATTCATAAACAAAACCAGATGATCTAATATCTGGATCCCCTGGTCACTTGTGGTAATTGTGACTAAATTATAGAAAGCACGGATCGTGGTCAATTTTGGTCCATATTTTTTGTGTATTTTGGGCTTGCTGGACATGTATATGTTGATATTTAAAGCTTATTAGTAAAATGGGATCAGGATCAAGCTATCATTCATCAAAGGATTAAAATTATTTATTGGTTGAATACATGCATGTAGTTTGATATCGCGCTAGATAGCAATGGATAATTTATTCTTTTCACGGATTTACATTTCACATTCAGAATATTTTATGTTTAAAAATTTAAAACACGGCATAGAAGAAAACTTTAAATTCCAATGTTTTAACAAGCATAATGAAATGAGTAAGAGATTAATGATTGATTAAATGTTTACTTTTCTGAGAATTACTCAGTTGTAAGAGCTTTAATGAATGGTACTAGAGATCCGTTAGTCAGAGGTGGTGATAGCCCAGTTATTTCACAAATAAGAGGGACAATATCAATATTATTGAAGGGGTCCAGGGTCACCCCCTTTTCAAAAGCTGGTCCATGGGCTAAAAAAAATGTCCGCATTGCTTCTGAGCTACTGTCGAATCCGTGGTGGCCGTAAACACGTTCTTCACTTGCTTTAATTAAGGATCATCAAATTTAGCTTGAAAAACATGCTTCAGACATCTTTTTTTTTCTGAAAAAATAATCTAGATTATTTACCCGTTAGGTTGAACTGCTCGTTATATCCTAAAATAGCTCCATAAAAGTCATCGAAAACGAATCCTAAATCCGAGACGATGACGATAGGGCCAACTCGTCGACTCTTTCCAAAGTGCCACTCTTCCGGAAGTTCCTCTTGCTTGTAAACTTTGTAATTCAAGGTCTCCGACCCCTTCCTGAACCCGTCATATACTTCATCGTAGTTTTCTTAGCATTAAAATTGTTTTTTTATTAGCATTTTTGAAAGAGTTTGGAAAGTTGGGATTTAATAAAATCAAGCACCTGGATTCGGATAGATATGCCACACGGGTGACCCTCCAGCCCTTGTGTACAACGACTGATCAACGAAGCCACTTACATTCATAATCTTACTCTGATGAATCTCAACAAACCCGTGATCACTCGCCAGTATCAAATTAACTTCCTCAAAAATCCCTAAAGACTTAAGCCTTCCCGTGAGATACCCAACTCTTGAATCCACGAGTTGAATTTGTTGAATAATCTCCTGTGAATTTGGACCAAATGCATGACCATAACCATCAGGCTCTTCCAAGTACATAAAAATCATATCTGCAGGGGCTACTGGATCCATGACCCAGGATAGTAAAAGGTCAACCCGGTCTTCAAATGTCCATGATGCATTCCACCGTTGATAATATGTAGGAAGGGACTCATTGGAGCCGTAGGGGTGATTTGAACCTGGCCACATGACCGTTCCGCTTATTCGTCCGGCCCATTCGTTTATCGTCTTCAGAAAAATGTCCAAGTTATTAAATCCAAACACTTAAAAAGCCAACTTAAAAGAACCTTTGAGAAAGTTTTCAAGCATCAGTTCTTACCCAAATTGGAACGACACTGGTGTCATAATTCCAGAACTCTGCTGTAAATGCATCCAGCGTCTTGTTGTACACAGGGTCAAAGAATTTATTGTCTGATATCCCATGACTCTCTGTATACAGCCCCGTAGCAATAGATTGATGATTAGGAAACGTCTTGGTCATGTACTGTGACCGCATGAAGGGGACACTGACCCCATTTGTCGTGAGTTCATCGAGGTTCGGTGTGTCCGTCTTGCTGGGGTAGTCATAACGGATTCCATCAAATGAGATCACAATAACTATGGGGTGATCCGATATCTCTGTTCCTGCATTGGGGACACTTTTGGACCATATAGGGGTCAACAAAAGGGATACCAACTTAAGAATCAATAGAAATTTAACCATGATTGAGTTTGATTGAAGTTGAATGATCAACTGACCACCAATTCATTCATTTTCGTAAATCACGGAATATCATCCAACCCAATCGGTTTAATTAGATCAAGCTTATCAACAAAACCGGTGTGAGATATTTATGCCCCTTATCATTCATATGTATAACTCGTTGATAGCCATGTATTTCAAAACGAGTTCTGGCTGTATCCTAAAGGCATTTATTCATGAACACGAGTCAATTATGGGAGCAAAATTTATTTATAGTCAGACTTGGTGAAAATGGAATAATGGAATACAGTACGGCTATAGCTCTTAAGCTTATACTGTATGAAACACAGTTGACACAAGGGGGGGGGTGAATACATACTAAGTATCATAAAGAAAACAAAAGTTTTCGTTCTGGCACATTATAATTGTTTTAAAAAGTGAGAGGAATATGTTAGTAACGAGAATATGACAGGGACAAGTATGCAGCCTATACAGGTAGGAAAGGCTACTAATTACATATGAGAGAGTGTTATATCTACATATTTTCTGTCTCCTCTTATCAATTGTTTGCCATGAGATAAGGATAAGACCATATCGTTGGGTTACAGGTGTGATCTCATAAATTATTATGCTGATAGTTTTTCTTCTTCCAATAACAAAGCTGAATAGGAAATGTAGGCCAGCCTTTGGTGAGCTTGAGGAAATAGTCCAGGGAGTAGATTTAGAGGAATTAATAAGCTGGAAGAAGACTGCTATAATTTCTGTCATTTGTGGTATAGGTTTTTAGATTTTAAATTTTTGCAATACAACAGATTAGTTTATGTAAATGCATTGTGTTCGTAAAACTTGGGTTTAAAAAATAGAATATCTGTTAAACTTTTTAAAAAAATAGGGAATAAAAATGAACGCAAATAGATCCGTTGTTGGCCATAAGAAGAAATCTTTCTGTAAGTTTTGGACTACCTTACAACTTCAACTGTTAATTTTTACCAATAATTACTTTGATTTGCATGTAGGGAAGATGGTTCGAAGCATCCTTCTTCCACGAAGAGTGATCCGAACATTTGCTTCATGCGGTGGGGGCAGAGGTAACTGCATTTCATAGACATATTCCAATAATTTTAATGAGTTTTCTAAATACTTAAATGTACAGTTAATAATTAATTACTGGAAATAATTTAGGAAAGCAACGAAAAAGAATGGAGAAAATAACCCGGGATCTCCAACCCAGGGATCGATCTTCAAGGCAAGAAGATAACCGCATTCCTCCTCCACAGTTGACATCAACTGACTTGGAGCCCACTTTTGAAAATCTGACGATAACTCCTTCAGATATACACTCAGAAAATGGTGCTGACGTCAGGAGAAGTAGGAACATAAATATCGTTACTATCGATGTCATCGATAACCCTGCCAATTATTCTCACCAGGATATACGGAATAACGAATCAAATCCGAATAACCGTACCGACACCGTTTCCCCTGAAGTTCGGGGTCCGGCCTCTGTTAATGAAATCAATGTCGATGACTTTGATTGTAATCTAGAGAACATTCCTCGAATCGATTCGACAATTGGTGACGTTGTTGTTAGACGGCGTAAGAAAATAGACCCTTTGGTAGACGACTGCAAGTTTCATGGATGGAGAAAGTCGTCTATCGAAGTAGCACCGGCACCCCCTATGACACTTAGTAAATTCAAATTTTAAAAGTAGATTTTTTTGGCATTCGAAGACAAAAGCGTCTCTCTGTAATTACAGAATGGATCCCTAATGGACTTCAACTTGAAGACAAGGTTATGTGGATCACTGAAAAACAACCGGAAAGGGCTGTGGTGAGGTGGATAGGGAAAATCCGGGATCAGTTTCATGCGGGGATCGAATTTGTATGTTTTTCAATGATTATTAGTAACACCAGTTGTTAAATTTTACAACTACTTAATTGCAACTGACGACAAGAGATATGTTATGAACATCGTGTGCATACAAAGATTAAAAATAGTTAATAATAAATCCCGTGTTATTGTAATTGAAGGAAAGAAGGATAGGAAACTCTTCAGGAATCTACGGCTACGGTCTCTCTACCTACCAGCGTCTGTTCACCTGTGACCTGGGGTACGGACGTTTCGTCCCTGTCACGGAACTCATACTCTACACCGACTTTCATGACAAGGGTCTCAAGGCCGGATTCATCTGTGTCATTTGCAGGGACGACTTCTTGGAGCTCCCAGACTTCCATTCACTTGGGGATGGGCAGATGGTGGCTACAAAGTGTGGGCACCTCTACCACCAATACTGCCTCCTAGAATGGTTCTCATCGTCTAAGCAACTCTGGTGAGTTTTCAATTTTTTGCAAAACACGATGGTTGTGATTTATGTGATTCATTGTACCGGGTTGAACTTGTTATTATATGAAGTCATCAATGCCCTCATTGTCAACACGTCATTGAAATGGATGACATCATTCGCCTCTTCCCAGCCCAAGTCTAAAAGAGGTTTCCCGATTTCTATGTAACCTCTCTCTGTCTTATGTCCAAAGTCTGAAGTTCAATCAAGTTGCGTTACTAATGGGTTTGGGATACAAACAGGATATTTCTGGCTGGAGAAACCGCAGAAAAGCCTTCGGTATTTTTTCCATACTAAATAATAAGGATAATTATAATGGATACAGGTTCAGTTCAGGGACCTTATATGGTTAGAGTACACGAGGCTTATCCATTGCTAGGTTTTTTATTATTTTTGAATTAGCTAAGTAAGTGAATTGGCTAAAGGCTGTCACAGTTTGCGGTTTCGAGATCTCGAGAGAATTGTTATGTGCAATGAAGTGTACATTCATTCATAGGGATGTTTTGCAACTAAATAGGAAGAACTGTAAAGTACGTCATTGATTAAAGCTGTCTATTCGTGTGGATTATTAATATATGCATTTCTTAAATGTACATAAATACGAGTTTTTACTATACAGTACGCATTGTCCGTTTGTAACTGAGGATTTCAACTCCGATTGATTGAAGAATTTTAAATAATTCAATAAAAATTTTTCATTGTAAGTTCACCAAAGATTGTGCTTTGGATTCCATATACATAAGCAAACAGTGGATTTTAACTCAAAATCAATAAAGATGGGTGGAGAGTGGAGAATAGTGCATTTTACTGAGTGTCTTTACAGAAAACATTATTCTAGTGAGAAGTACAACAGAACTTTTTAGATTATCTATTAGAGGCTAGCTTAATTTTTAATTAATTATTTAAAATCCTGTAACCCGTCCCCGTAATAAAGACAGCTAAAGATACTCCGAGTGCACCAAGAACGTAAAAATGCTGAAACATCGATTCATGACTCGTCTAAGTTCTACTACGAAAGATTTTAATAATTTGGGGAAGCATGCTTCCTTCAGTTCGTATATAGATAGCTCTATCGAAGATTCTTATGAAAATGAGCCCGAGGTCCAAATCTTTGATAAACCGTCCCTTGAGCAGTCAAACTTAAAAGAGTTTCCGGAATCAAAACTGAAAACGTCTTTGAAGGTTCAACAATCAAAAACTGAAGACAAGGTGTCGGAAATGTTGAATGAACTTCGACAAGGGAATAATTTAGCAAAGTTTTTGGAAAGCCAAGGTTTGTCTACATCAGGAATTAACATATCGGAACTCAAGGAAGCATTCGATAAATTTTTATCCAAGCAATCTTACAAGAAAAAAGGTTTGTACTTTTTAATGGCTAAGCACCATTAAAAAACATTAATTACCAACGATTTTAAATTATAGAGATCTCTAAATGGGAAGAGCAGTTGAACAACCTCCGTGAATTAACTGATGATGACAAGCTAGAGAAATGGCTGGAGAGTATGGGTGTCCAACCCTCACAAGTGTCACTTCCTCTTTTGAAACAAGAACTTAAGCGATACTTTGGTACTTCTCATAAAATTTCAAAAACAGCAATTCCTTCCATAGGTAACTTTTTTTCCCAAAAAAAATTAAATTCGGTAGATTTATCTAATTTTTCTAATCATTGATTAACAGACGAACCAATGTGGGGAAAGCGTTTGGATAGAACAATCGGAAGTTTGGACGAGAAATCCGAATTCAGTATGGACGAAACGTCAGAAGTGACCACGTCAACCTCTGAATCTGAATCTGAGACTAAGACACGTAAGCGTTTCGGTCCTCCCGAACCATTGGAAACATTTCGGGGTAGGTCTCTGATCTACCAGGAAAACACGTTGGCTAAGAAAATCTGGGACGATTTTAAAGGTTAGTTTAATATTTTACAATTTCCTCATCTAAATCCGGTTATAACTTTGCCTGTCTATGGGTGGTGGACAATGTATTAAAATAGATATAAATTGCCATCTAAAATCTAGGAATGAGTACAAGCAAGCAAATTGCAGTTGTTATTGGCATAACTGTGGTCACTGCCGCCGTTGGATTTGTCAGTTTCAGAATCCTTCTAATGAGTATGTCCGTATAAAACTTTGAGCATTAAGCAATACTTGACTACCGAGTTTACAACTCTCAATTAGTTTAACGACTAACAATTTCCCTAACTTGTCTTTTCCCTAGTGTTTCCAAGAGTTATGTCCATGAATCATTACTGGGCCGAAGTACTTTCCCAGTGGTTTATGCAACGTCAAGATACAGCTTTCCAGCTCCTCGTTCAACATAGCGAAAATGTCAAGCCCCTCTCAACGGCTTGGGCAAATCAATACATTCTCTGGAAATATATTTAATTCTAAGTTTTAACTCGATCTTGATTCATTCGTATTTCCACTTCCACTGGACCGACTTCCTTCCTTATTTCGATTGGCGACACTCTTTATTGACTTAGAAGCCTTCATGGAGGGTCTTGATCTTGGGACGGAATTAGAAATACTGCTAACATCCATCTCTCTTAATTTCATATTGATAGCCTGAAACTGTAGTGTCAACCTCCGCCTTGACTTCAATTGTTGCTAAATGTTTACAGTATTTTTTAGAGACGCTTAAAAACTTAAAAACTTAAACTGAATAAATCTCTTTGATATAATGTTCAAGAGCTTGACCTCTTTTTTAAAAGCCATCCTAGCTTTATACTCAATTCGTGCCACGGCAATTTGAACCCAGTATGGCACATCAGGGATGATCTTACTGAACGCTAGCTTGATTCCAATAAGTAAATGCTCCACCACTACGATGATGAAGAATATCTGAATCGATGACCGTTCACTAAACATCGATTTGAGATCAGCGGATAGTGCAAATAGACCACAGTTGGTCATCACCGATAAGAATCCCATCAGCTCAAATGCAACCTATAAAAGAACAAAAATTATATGTCATTGAGGATTTAAAATACAATATGTGTGTAATCTTGGCGACAGGCACACCTGCCATGTTCCAATATTCTTAATCCGTTTCGGTATAGGTCGTTGGAATACTTCACACAATTTAAAAACGCTCGCCCATATCAAGAAGACATTGGTGGCAACAGCAATGGCCACCGAAACGGGAAGCACGGGGCTGAAGAGGAAGACGTAGCCAAACTGAATGAAGAGCTGCAGATAGTCATCAAAGGAACCCTAAACGCATTTAAAGTTAATGTAAAATTGCTAACTTCAGTATCAAATTTTTTGAAATACTTTATAAGGATCCATTGTCCCTTCTATTCTTGACATCTCAATCCTCGGGTCTTGATGATCTAGAGACTCCAGTCCGAAATCAGCAGGAGTCATATGAGATCTAGCTATCGACGAGGCACTGTGGGCAATCGGTTCCTTATCCCGAGCATTTAGCAATCTAAATGCAATCGCGGAGGGATGGTGTCGGCCAAGAAATTCTTTCATCTTCATAATCAACATTACACTCCGAATAAATCTAATTGTAAGTATTAACAACTTCAAAATTCAAATTCATACCTTTGCCGATGTCTTTCGAATGAATAAAGGAAGAATGATCTCTTGCAGGGCGACAATTAAATTCAGGATTATTAACATGACTAACAATTGCTACAAAGTCGAAAAAACATAAAATATAATTATGTTGACAATTATTTAGTATAATTGATTTTCGACATGTTTTTTACCTGCTGAAGCATATCGAGATTCTGTAGGTAAAAGGCGATGTATATGAAAGACATAAAGTTGTTGACAAATTCAAATGCAACAAGTTTAGCCACCCTGTGTTTGTCGAATTGAATCTGAGTTCGGTGATTCTCTACAAAAAATAAAAGCCATATATAGCGAAGGTGATGTTTTTCTATATTTTTTTATCCAATCTCAGGGCACAAAAAGGTAAAAAAGCACAGTCCACAGTACCCCATTCAGTAAGCATATCTGCGAATTTCCGATAGTACAAAGTCATCAAAGATACAAGAGTGGCATAGATAATTGAAGGTATGAACTGAATAATAAGGCCTGTCCATGTCCTACGGAATGCCTTTTTCGTTGGGGCTAGCAATTCTTCAGCGTTGAAGTAGCAAATCATAACCCCGAAGGCACCAGCCATACACAAAATGACCAGAGGTAGGGATGCACAGTAAACCTTATTAATAAAAGGCAATATTCAGCCCAATTAATCAATCTATCAAATCTATCGAGTTCACCGGTTCACTTACCTTGACCCCGGTCTTCCACCACGGGTACTTTGGAACATACTTGCCTGTCACAGGATCAATTGACATTATTCCCCAGTACTGAAGCCGCGGTTCTTCCCACCGGCTCATTTTGAGGGTTCCCCAAACATATGCTAGTTCCGAGCACTTTCGTCTCCATACTTTGAGAATATAGCTCACATAGATGACATTGAAAATGCAGAAAAAGGCGATACTCGTGTCCCTCGTTACGTACTTGGTCGGCACAAAAAGAAGGATTATACTTATGATGGCCGGAAGAACCAGAGCACTTGTGTAGTACGCACTGAACGTAAAGTATAGAGTTATAGCTTCACCAAAATATTTTCTCAATTCTTCTACAAGAATCAAAATGAATTGCTGGCATTTTTTTCAACTATAGGTAACTATCGAGGAATTAAGTATTAAAAATCTCATAAGAGGTACCGAAAGGCTCCGGCTCCCAAAAGGCCCAAAACCAATTCGTGTCTACCAGAATATGTTATTTGGTTAGAAATGACTTTATGAAATCACTTTGAACATAGTAGCAATTATTACTTAGCAAATTGGAGAGTTGTTTTTCATCATGGAGTGGGTAGTAGGAGGAAATCAAGTGCTTCGTTATGTAAACTTGTACTGTAATAATTGATGTTATCCAAAAAAAAAGTAAACTAAGTTTGTATTTCATCACAAATTATATTCTTACCGATAGACTGCCTGGAATGAAGAACAAATCCCGGATATCCAGGTATAAAAGGTTCTCCAGGTAAAGCCCTAATGTTTTGTAATTCGTTGATGACAATGACTTCCTTTTCAGAAGGAGTGATAAGGTTTTCGAGTGCAATCTCTCCATGAATAAATGAGTCCAAATCCCTGACCTGAAACTCTCTCTTGTAGCCCATCTCATCTTCTTTCTTCAGTTCGAGAAACTCCGCCACTTCCAGAAACCTTATAATCGCTGCCGTTATATGCAGCACTATGCACTAAAAATGTAAATAAAAAATCCCACTAACAATTACGATTACTTTTGTATGGAACATACTATTTTGGTTATGCGATAAAATAGCGGACCTCGCCAGGCAGGCTGGAAAAAGGCTCACATCGAACAAGAAGCTCAGCCCCACCGTTTTGTTTCTTTCCAGTGATTTTCTGTATCAGGTAGGAAATCGCTTCGGGATGGATTCTTGGGTTAAGTCGAAGAACTATGTATGTTGGCGGAAATGAAGCTGCTCCATCGTCAATTTGTGAGTCATATGAATCACTCGATACAACCTCTTGGATGTTAATAAGCTCTGCATACTTTGCTTCATCTTCATTGACTTCCCCAGTGTCTCCGAAATCTAGGCTCAAAAAAGTTATTTAAAATCATAAAAAATCAGGGGAATTTACAGTTGACACTGTTGCCAGTGTTCATCTAATTTGCAACCATACCAGCATAACTAGATGAGCCTGATATGTATCCGTCCAACTCAATGTGTGTCGAATGTTTGTTTTCGTTCATCGCTGATACCCAGGATAATTAAGGGAGTTTCGGTACAGAAAGAGACGATGTGCTACCATTCAATCCTAAAAAAGCAATAAAATGCATTCACATTTTCTTTGTTTTGTTTCGGACGTCTGAAATTCGTTACCAGGGGGGAATATGAATTTGAATGTAAAAACGTATTGCCCGGTATTTTTGAAGACATAACAGAAATCATAATTTTAACCCGACAGTAAAAGTCACTAGTTAAAACTCACATGTGCAACTTCATATAGCCCGAGCCTTTCAAAATTTCAAGCTTCTAAACCAATTTATGAAAATCGGTGGGGATGCCCCCATAGGGTCACTCTAGTATTAAAGTTTC
>JAQFYM010003904.1:0-17091 GCA_034694785.1 Agrenia bidenticulata | reverse complement strand
TAAAGAGAGTTATCGTGATGACGGACGGACGGACGGACACGGTGATCACATAAGCCCTGGCTCGGGCTAAAAACTCATTACTTGTTAGAAAGTATCAGTTTAGGATTAAGTAGATTTTATTATTATAAGAAATAAAGGTAAAGGAAGATCTTTACCAAATTAATAATGAGAGAATGAGAGCAAAGTCAAGTCTATCATAATTAATTTGAAAGGGCTGGAAACTTTCAATGTCATGGGGTGTCTAATTAAACGAAGATATATGTTCGAAAATCTTGACAACATTACGACGTACTTATAACTTTATCCCACATTTCTAACGTTATTGTATATTTTTTAGATACGGCTAGTCTTATACATTTTACTGTTATGTTCCAACTATAAATGCTATCACATAGTATAAAATAATTCCCCCGAAATTAAACACTAAGAAACGCCGAGTTTCAATCGTCTACATTTGATTTAGAAGCGAAGCACCTCTGAAAACTTTCCTATCCTATTTGCGTTAGTGTCAAATTATTAAACAAATTACTTACTAAAATTTATCTGTTGGACTGACTTGAACCAAATTTTATCTAACCCTGGTTCATGTATAAATCACATTAAATCTTATTTCATTCGACATTCATTTGCGAATAGGATTCTATTTAAATTCTGAAATGGTGAAATTGATTTTCAAATAGTTCCTGCACTGTCCTGCAGACATGGCATTGCTCTTTGCTTTCTAGAATTTTATGTCTGGAATTGAATCAAATATGTTGGTATTTTTGCGGTTGGCAAAATCGTTCACATCAGTGCTGAATACTGCTGAATGGAACTCAGTTGTGAATTTCATAGGCAATCACATACTCAGTAGTTCCTCGACCTTGTAGACATGTCGGTTTCTTATTATCTCAGAACAATGTTCACAAGATTTATTTAGGACACAATGAAACAAACAAGTATGAATGACTTGTTGAAAAGCAAGGATAGAAAGTATTCATAATTAAACAAGCACGTACTACGTATATATTTTTGTAACGTTAGAATGACTGAAATTGGTGATAAGCTCTTATCTTACTCTCTGGATAATTGAGAGTTTGTAGCTGTAGCGTACAATAACAAAAGCAGTTTGTATAGTGTTTAACGTTTAATGAACTTGACCACTAATAACTTCGTTTTTGTCGGGTGGATCAAATGAACATTGGTCGTGCAAAAATTAAAAATATATTATTTATAACATTAAAGTTACAGTTTTAAACACAATGGAAATAAAAGATTCATTTGCATATTAGTATTGGTACAGTCGACAGAAATATAAGATAAAACTGGAAAATTTACGTTATTTTATAAACTTCGCTTGGGGCAACTTAAACAAACAAAACCAGCCTCCATTTAAAAAGTTGTGCATCATTCGCATTTCTTATCATTTCATTACCAACACAATTTAAAGTTAGCAGATAGTTGCAAGACCATCCATGGATGCGCGATCGGATTAAGGCAAAAAAGCAAATAATCCATATCTTTATCAATTCTGTGGTTTTTAAGTTTTATCACCTTTTAGAAACATAGCCCATTAGCCCGTGGTTAATTAATTAACTCTTACATGAATTAATAATCGCTAGTTGTAACTTCATATTTAGCCATCAATATAGCGAGTGCATTAGGTAGTACAAAATTCAGAACTTGTGCCATAAGCCGAACCGTAAATGGGAGGCGAATCGTGTACGGTCATCACCAGCTAATAAATTGCAGTATGTGTTAATTGGCCACAGGGAACACTTATGTAATTACTTGTAACAAGTGCAAATTGGTTAAACTTCTGTTTAGCAATATTTTAAAGACTATGATAGCTAAATTTAATTTATTAAAATCCTTGAGTTTTTTCATCCCGAGTTCTAAAATCATTGATTGAAGCAAGCCAAAATAAGTATTGAAATTGCAAGGCTGATTTCAATTAGAAAATAGGAGACTTAAGTCCAGAACGCTTTAAAAGCAGGTATTCAACTAAATAAGGCAAAGCAGGTATTCAACTAAATAAGGCATTAACATGCACAGTGCACTTAGAAATGGAAAATTAATTATTAATGAACGGATATTAACATTATGATGCAAACTATAGTTAAATTCTACCAACATATGACAAGTAAAATGTAATACAGCAGGATAAGCGTTAGATAACCTAGCTAACTTCAATTTTTGTAGACATATCTGGAATTCCCGGAACAAGTTTTCTTTCAGTGTTTGATAAAATTTGCCAGTTGAATCAACCTAGTGATTCCAAGAATTAAAACAACTAAACAAAATCATGTTAGAAATTAGTAATTCAAAACCAGCAGGCCAGCATGTAGCACATACTTGAGGTTACGATCGTTTAACATTATATGACCAATGAATATTTACGAAGAGCATGCCAACGATAAAGACCTTGGAAGTTACATGTGTAAAAAATGACAGGTTGACTGTTTCTTGACTTAAAGCTTAAAATAGTATTTCAAGAAATTCGCGAGGGCAGTTGCTTAATAATTTCAAGTTCTTTTATTGAATTTAAATATGCATTTTAGAACGTATATGAAGCTGCGGGCTTTGGGTCGGTCTTTCAAAAATGTAAATAAATGTAAACTCGACATTGTCACTAAGTGGCCTTATGACGTAAGTGGACTGAAACTTTGCTTAGCAAAGTGCCAACTAAATCTTTAAAACTCAGATACTAGAACATAACCTACCACACAAGTTTAGATTATAAATACAAGTCCAACTAGTAAAATGAACCTCCTGAACATTGTAGTATAAAAGATTTCGGAAACATTGCCAAATACCTGTAAACTAAGGGCTAAAATCTATTCTGAAATTTATTTTGTCAACGTCAATTGACGTAAAATTCATGCCGTCATGTCACGAGGGTTGAAAATGTTGTAGAACTATCATTTAAATATTGTAAGACATGTTGCTTGCAGAAAATATTTCTTATTTCCTCATTCTACTTCCTTTTATGCTTTTATGTTATATTCAGTTTTGAATGTAAAAAAACTGGACTGAAGGTCACCAAAGCCAGCACGGGCATTTAAGGTGGCAGTTAAGGTCAGACCTTTCGCCCAGTTTTACTCGAAACTTCAAACATACATAAGAGTTGTTAAGAGAAAACTTAGTTGGCACTTTGTTATTCTTGGTTCATTAGCATACAAAAGCATCGGGCTATAGATTTTTTTGGGAATCTTAACTATACCTTTCAATGTTTTCTCGAAACACGAACTTGTTTTAGGAAAGTCAGACGCAGAAGAATTTGAATTTTTTAATTGAATCTTTTGAATGAAAGTTAAAGTCGACGGGAAACAAATGACAGATAATGCCAATAATTTGGCTCTAGCCTTATAAGTTACAATAATTTGTTGTCGAAAATGACTGGAGAATTTGTGATTTTGTCTTAATTTATGAAAAGAATATGACAAAACTTTAGGTCCTAGGAGCTTAGATACTCACAATCAGTGCTCATATTGTCAAACTTCTTATCTTCCAGTGTTGCACAGCTAATTTTAGGATAGCTTTGGCAAGAGCAGTGAATTTGAATTTAAAAAACCTCAACTTGAACAGATTCTGGTGGTTCTACAGATCGTAAGGTTTATTTTTGGAGAAGCATTCAGATTCACACACAGCTATGCACGATATATTTTTCCTTCAGTACAGCCAGAAAAATCTTGCCATTCAGAAATAAATCCAACCTAATCAAATGGGAACCTATGATTTCAGCTTTAGTAACTAAGTATTCTCTACTCTCTGTTTAGGTATGCCATCCATGCAGGAGCATATACGAAAATACATATAAAAAATTCAATCTTCTTAATTTATTAAAATATTAATTTTTTCTCCTTTTCAATACAAAACCAGCGTCTGCAATAATAAATCGAATTGAAATGTATCAGATTTCACTGGAATATAAACTGATGATCCTTTCTGAAAAATCCATTCTGTTTTTATTTACTTCAGAATATAATATACTAGTTAACTAGTGAGATGCATAGTAAGGTCTTCATAGGTGCTGTAATTTTTTATCTTACTAAGACATCCTATAGTCACATTTAGGTGATGAAAGTCCAATAATTATAATAAAAATCATAAAATTTCATGGATGAAATCGAAGGCGGAAAAGTAATGTTTGCAGTGTGGCAATGTGCTGAGTTTTTTCCCAGTTCACTTCTGCCTACTCCATTAGTTATCTCGATCAAAATTGTTTCACAACCCGTCGATTTCTATTTGTCACCCATGATTGTTTTGATGTTTCCAATTACAAAGTCCACGTGGAAAGCTCATGCATCCGAAATATGTAGTTCTGGACGTTTCTTTTTCAAATTTGCTAGCATATGCCATATGCAAGCTGTAGTTTTCGTGTTGATAGATCTTTTCTTCAAGCATCTTCTAGTAAAAAGTAGAAAGTACATTAAATATGAATATTTTTGTGGGCATGACAGGAAAATTGATCACGGCTTAATTTTTACAAATATACTTTGAATTGAAAAACATCCTATTCCTAGATTGATTGTTGGAAGTTGGAGTGTTCATGGTCACAATCATAAATATTTGATTTTCTCATTGTACAAAAAAATATGAAGGAGTTTTTATTTTTATTATCTTTGAAAAAATTGACAGTAAAGTTAGGTACTGTCATCAAAAGATTAAAAAGTTAAATTCGTTAGTTAATTCTGAAAATCAGTTATAAATTTGCAAATCCTTAAAGAATACAATGATGTGTGAAAATGCATTTTAAAACTAAATTCTGACTTATTAGACTGAAAAAATTAAAAATCTCGTGTCCAATTACCACAACTTAAAATCGGAGGTCATATTCTCAAGTTGCAAACAAAAAATCCGTAAGTTAGACAGTACGGACTCTTATTACATGATAAGTGATTTATTCCAGGAGTCAAATATCGTTGCATTTACAAAAAGCTTAGCAAAATTCTTCTTCAGCTCAATCGTTTGGTACATTTTAAACATATGTATTAGTTAACATATCAAACGTAGAGGTTAATTTCTATGCATTAAAACCAAATACACTTAATTCTCTTAAGAATTATGCTCCTGAATCTGGTTTGGAAAAGTACAGACTATGACCATCGTGATTTCATTATTTATACAATAAGAGGATCAATGGAAATGGTATCAATTCCATTTAGCATTTGTGCCAAATAAAAATGTATCGTTTCTCTTTGCACATATGATTTAGAATATTCTAGAATGTGGGAGACTCTAAACATTTAATGACAATTAAAAAGCATGGAGGAACTTCTTTCATTTAGAAAATAGAAGACTCTATCTCAAAGTTGGAAACTTCCAAACAATGCTCTGACAACTGTCATCTCTGTAGGTAAAATTTCTAGAGTAATCGGATTGATTTTGAATTTTAATGCGCAAACAAAGCTGAAACAGTTGTTATATGCATATAGTTAATGCTATTTTACATTTATACTTTTAACTTCGGTAAGCAAAGCAAAACTAAATTATGTATGACATGACTATCTTTTAGGTGTCGTGTCAGGTAATTTAATATTGTAAGTGTCTAGTGTAAAAATGCACAACAGTTTTTTTATGTACTCATTTTTTTCTCACACAATATACAACTGATAAAAGTTAAGTTTTTGAGGGTTTAAATTTGTACAATGTGCTACTGTGATACACGAATATGGGATCTTCACTAATCTTAAGTAAATAACTTAAGTATTACTCATTCCGAAAGGTAATAAGATATCAGTACAGAATAGTTATATTTGGTAAATAATTAATTTTTTATATCTCATTGACTATGTAAAAGAGTACAAAATTGTATTTATTCTGAAAGAATTCAGCTGTTTCGAAGATAATTTCAACATTCATATTTTTCACACATAATTTAATTATGCAATACAACCCCAACGGAGCTAGTTTTGTTTTCCAATCATCTAAAAGCCATAGTTGAACCCGATTATAATTTAAAAAATAACTAAATGTGAGAGGCATTTCAGAAAATAAAAAAATCCTATCATTACTATCAAGTTTAATTTTTTTTAATTTAAATTTTCTTAGAATTCTTCATAAAATCTAGTTATGAAGAATTCTAGAATGGCAGAGTTTATTTCTCTGATTCTTAAAATTGGAGTTCATAATTTGTTTAACAAGGGACGACTGGCAGGCATGTGACTCCATTATGCCGTGAAAACGCCGAGATAGTCTTCAGTTTCAGTTCCAAATTAATTAATCAGCCATGAATGAACTGACAAGCTTTATAATTTTCTCATTACGACATATTATGACATTCCCTAGGCGCGTTCCTGATTCCGTTCCTCATCATGGTCGTTCTTGAAGGAGCTCCACTACTTCTCATAGAACTTGGTATCGGTCAAAGACTAAGGCAAGGGTCCCTGGGAACATGGAATATGATCCACCCCTCAATTGGAGGCATCGGAATTGCCAGTACAATTGTTGCCTTCCTCGTCGGACTATACTACAATGTTATCATTACCTGGTGTTTCTTCTTCCTCTTCAACTCGTTTCAGGTAATTAATCCCATGTGTACATCAAAGACAAAAAAAGTTTACAATTTCACTTGGATGCATCCTTAAAATTAATGTTAACCAAATTAATCATGTAATTTCTTCTTCTCTCAATTTTTTAACTCGAATCACGATTAGAGGTGCTCTCAGATTAGCGAACTAATTTTTTTTGAAATACTATAAGTCCAGAGAATCTAATGAAATAGCATTTTTGCCATCTTTGCCGTTTGCAGTCTCTACTGAGATCTTTTGAAAATAGATTATCTAAATTATCTCTCAACCGATAGTTATTGAATTTTGTGTATGGTGATTTTCTAAAATTAGATATTTGATCTTTAATTTCTCAAATTTTTGTGCTCAGTAAAATGTTGAGGGTTTTATAAAGTTGTTTATTCAAAACGAGATGAGATGAGATTCAAAAATGCATTTCGGCTTTACATGTTTATTGTAATTTGTGACTTGCAGAACCCGCTACCGTGGGCTTCTTGTCCATTGGAGAACCTGAACGGGACTATGGTCATTGTACCAGAGTGTGAGAAGTCTTCGGAAACGGCATATTTTTGGTACCGACAAGCATTAGATATTTCTCCATCAATCCAGGAAACTGGAGGTCTCAAGTGGTGGATGGTTCTATGTCTGCTTCTGTCGTGGGTCGTTGTTTACTTCATCATTATGCGAGGAGTTCAATCTGCTGGAAAGGTAAATACGAAGCCAAGGCGTGAATGCTTAGTCTTTACTCTTTGCTGTGTAATAAATTATCCGTCGTAGTCATCCAGTTAGTAAATACTAGGAAATCGCTTACCCAAATTAATTATTAATTGAGTTTGTTTCATTTGTGGCAGGCGGTGTATTTCACAGCCCTATTCCCATACCTGGTATTGACAATTTTCTTCATCCGTGGGATAACGCTCAAGGGCTCTGGTGCAGGATTAATACACATGTACACTCCAAAGGTATATTGTTCAAATGTTAAAATGTACTCAGTAAAGGACTAATTAGTTCTGTTAGAACTTTTAACTGTCAACACCCAGTGAAAAGTGTATCTCTAATGTATATCTCACGTGTTCAACAAGTATGAGAGGGTAGACGGTAATTTGGAAACTCCGTTGAATTGAAAGGATTTTGGGAAATACCAGTCATTACTTTTACGAAGGATTAATTAGATTATATGTAGACAAGCACTAATGGGTACATTATTTCATTGCAATTAGATGGAGAAACTACTGGACTTGGCCGTGTGGATGGATGCTGCCACGCAAGTATTTTACTCGTTTGGACTGGCATTCGGATCACTTATTGCTTTCGGGTCGTATAATAAGCCAAGAAATAACTGCGTAAAGGATGTGGTCTTCGTCACATTTACTAATGCAATAACTGCCCTGTATGCATCTGTGGTCATATTCTCGGTTCTTGGATTCAAGGCAACAGCCATTCATGAGCGTTGTATTTTATCGTGAGTCGTCGAAATGAATGTTTTCTGCTAACATCGCATATTTTTACTTTTCTATTTCTACCTTTTCTACTTTGAAATTCTAAACAAATTGAGTGGTAAACAGTTTTTGTAATAATTGGAATTTTCTTGCTTTGGTTTTCAGAAACAAGCAATTGATTCATAAAGAAAATATGACTATATATCCATTCGTGGAAAATGTCACAGATACGATCTACGATTCATACATGAAAGAGCACTTCCCTGACGGTGAAACAAACGGAACAATTTTCAAGGACTGCAACTTAGAGAAAGAATTAGACTCTGCTGCAGCTGGAAGTGGATTGGCGTTTGTTGTCTTCACTCAGGCTATTGTGGAATTGCCAATGGCCCCCTTCTGGTCAATAATTTTCTTCTTGATGCTGCTCGCTCTTGGACTTGGCTCCCAAATTGGGACAATGGAGGGTGTCGTCAATACCGTATTTGAGTGCTCATATTTTAAAGGCATACGCAAGGAAGTACTCACGGGTAAGGTATAAGTTGTTGAAATTTGAAAACTTTCCAACAATTCTAACCCAAAAATGATTATCTCGATATTTGCATGGTCAGTTTCATATTAGTTTAGTAATCCTTTTCAAATGGAATTTTTGCCAATCAAATTGAGACAAATTATTTTTCTAATGTTTCTTGTAGCTGTGATCTGTTTTGCGTCATTCGCCTGTGGACTGATATTCGTCACTGGAGCTGGTGAGTACTGGGTATCTCTCTTCGACGGCTATGCTAGTACTACTGGTCTGGTTATCATTGCGCTGATGGAAACCGTTTCCGTGATGTACATTTATGGACATAAGAGGTATCATATTTGCATAGTTATAAAAAACTATTTTTTATTAAGTTTTTCGTGCTAAAATTGTTCGTTTCTTTCAAGATTTTCGGCTGACTTGGAGTACATGACGGGATATTACCCAGGATGGTATTGGCAAATAACTTGGAGATTTGTCGGCCCAGGCTTCCTGGTTCTACTTCTTGTGGGTTCTTTGATTGAGAAAATTATGAATAGCCCGATGTATGATGCATGGAACAGTGAAACGGTAAAAATATAAAAATATGATGACTTATTGTGCATCCCAAACAAAAGTTAGTATAAGTGCAATCGTAATTGATATTTCATAGGGTTCAACGATTGAACTGCAGTACCCAGGTTGGACTATGGGAATCGCCCTTGCTCTCATCATTCTCGGAATTGTTCCCATTATTGCAGCATGGCTCATGAACGTTTTCAATGTACTTGGCCCTAGTGGTCGTGGCAGAAGTGCGTCTACGACCATGAGAAGAATTGACACGGCAGCATCAACTAGACCTATGATGGAAGACTATGAGGTGAGATTTGGGCAAGATCGACCTTGGTACAGACGATGGTTTTAAAGAATTAGCTAACAAAATCCCTACAGTCAGTTACATTCTTTAGACTTCATAGTATATAGACTCTAGTGAACCTTCTACTAAAACGGTAGATTTAACCGAATAAATTATGTATCAATAATAAAAAACATTCTATCGAATATAGTTAACTAGATAAAATAATTATGACCTAATGCTTTCTGCTGAAGCTGTTAAGTGACAAAAGATTTATGTAGTTGCTACACATGGTACCGAGACGAAGAGTGTAACAGCCACATTGTCAATGGGAGAGTTACTAAACGCAGTGTAAAAGCATTAACCTGTATGCTTTGGAAGAACTGATTATGATAACGAACAAGATAATTTCACATCTAATTTACCAAGTAATGACGAGACTTTAAAGTCAGAGATTGGTTAATCTCAGCCTACGTAGATAAAGATATGAGTACAAGGTTATCTTGAAATGTTCCAAGATCTTGTGGAGTATTTTAAAAATTGACAATGAAATGATGCTATCGTTTGGTATATAAAATGATTAAATATTACTATGAGATTGAAAAATTCTGTGTGTTGCTATTTTTTGCAGTCGGCCAATAAATGTCGGATCATGTAATCCTCTTACTCGTGTTTTACTAACTTCAAGTAATTACATTACCTGACCTCACAAACAAAATAAGGGTATTGTATTTTTTGCCTTTCTCGTTGTTGTGTTTCTAAATGTGATACAAATTACAAACCAATCCTACTTTATCTAAGGACTTGCACTATAATCGTGTTGATGTGTATAGTTGTCTCAATGTGTTGATGTTGCCTCTCACTTTTTGGAGCTCTTCCTTCCTGATTGCTCGTCAACTCGAAACCGAAATCGTACCATTAATTTGACCAGATTGCTCAAATAAATTAAACCCAACTACAAAACATAACCATACATCCTCTAGAGTTTCATGTTCAATTCCTGGATGGTGCGAATATCCTTGCTAACTGCTAATTCACGGGGTATTGGGGTGTGGATTTTGAAAATTCATTCCAAGTGCTTAGTTGGAAGCTAAATATGTTTGAGTTATTTGGGGTTTCAGGCTTAATTGTTTAAATCACATTTTCATCTTACTTCTATCCGTATCGTATTTAAAGCGATTGGAATCATTTTTAGCTAATATCTGTGATATTATGCACTTGTCATTTCCAATTATGAAAGTTTATTACGGTCAGCAAAATCCATGAGATTTGATTCTGAGATATTAGTATATCCATGGTGTCTAATTTAAGCCGAATAAGTTAGCCCCTGTTAGGCACATCATACAAAATTCTGATTTACTATGAAACTTTACAATGCAATTAAGGAATACAGCTAGAATTAGATTCTCAAAAAACCACCAATTGAAGTGGATTTCCATTCCTTCCTACACAACCTAGCTTAGTTGTGGCACCCTTTCATAAATGTGGAATGTAATTAAGTTTGCTCTGTCAACATTTTATTTGATGTTCCGAGACTTTTCCAAAGCTGTGTCAATTCCTTTGACGGATAGGAGAATAAATAATTGGATATATTTTTACCCAGGTAACTGAATACAGAGGTGATTTATTGCCCGAAGATGCCAGTGATGACATGATGGAGCCTCTTCGGATGGCGCCCTTGAAATCTTTTAAAATGGAAGTGATTGACTGCTAATATTTTCATTGTTAAAGTTGAATAATTCACGCGAAAATAAAATCTCCAGAGTACATAAATAGAAATTAGTAAAGAAATATATTTAAAGCAAGATGTACATACTTTGTCGTATAACTAAGAAAGGACATTTAAAAACAGATTTCAAATCCAAAGTCACACAAACTTATTTGTAGATTCCATATAGTCGTTACGCAGCATCGTTTATAATAGATTCTCATGTTAATATATGCTAATTAAGTTATTTGGCCTGGCCTAGACTATAGAATTAGATAACAAGATTTGATCATATAATCGATTGAATAGTTTGATCGGTCCAATTATCCAACATCCATTGGCTCTTGAGAAGCTCAATTCCGTTTGAAAAACAAAATAGTCTATTCGTAGTGGATTGTGAGGGAGAGCAAAGCCTCAGCTAAGCTCTACGAGTATTTACTCATTTAACTTTGAAAGACCATGTATTATAAACTTTAAAGAGACATAGAATGATTAGCTTTTTTGATTTATTAATAAACGAGTTTAGTTTTGTTTGTCTGTAACTTGCAAGCACAATAAGTCAATCGGCTTATGTTGAATGAGCTTTGTTATTATTGGGGTACGTTGTTAGATTGAATTTAACCCATGCCACCACCACAGTTGTATTAATTTAGATATAATACACAAATCGAACTTTCGGTTCGACCCTATAAGTAAATGGTTTTAAATTGTCACATGAATTTTAGCTACCTTTCCTGACCCTGACGACTGGAAGGCAAGAATCGAAAACCGGAAATGTCGGCAACAGCAACAACACCCTTCAAGTCATCATGCCACTCAAAACTCGTCAACTCAAGCCTATTCCTTAGCCTGTAGATAAATTTTAGTTTAGAATTAGATTTCCATGACTGATCGGGTGGGATGAAAGTCGAGGCTAGTTGAAGTTTGTAGACACAGAAAGTACATATTTATTAGATTAGCTGTATATTGTAAGTAATGCTATGTTACATGTTATAATATATTTGTTGTAAAGCAGTGAAAATTAGGCGATAGACGGATGAATTAATTTTGTTACTAGAATCAAAGTATCTGTTAAAGTTGTAATTTCAAATGTTAATAAAAATACCATAGAATATATATATTTAAATAGTAGACAGTACTATGAGAAAAACAGATTATGAACATGAATTTGTGTATAAGTGTCAATGTTAAGACACAGGGTGTCCGACTCTTTGAAATTCTCCTACGATTTCGATGAAATAAAATTTGTTCGAAAGCTGACATTAGGAAATATGTATGCAAAATTTTTTTTATTTGCCACAGAATGATCCATGCAGGTTTTCCTAATTTTCTAAAAAAAAAATAGGATGGTGCAGGATATGCGGCTTTGCTATAGCAACGATGAGAACCGATACCTTTTTCGAACGGTTTCAAGAGAGTTTCTTATCGTGGCTACGATAAGAATACATACACATACAAGAATAACCTCCCTTGATTTACCCCAATACTGATTTAGAATAGTTTGTCAAGAGTTTAATTCAATCGGAATCTGACAAACGAAAATCAGTTAACTTAATCCCAGACGAACTATTTAACAAAGAGAAAAATCACTTATTAGGACAATATCCAACACTATAGATTTTAGTTCAAGAACGTTACTAATGCCGAAAAGAAACGAAGTGCCTTCATTGAAGCTAATGACCACAAGAAAAGTTGCATGGCCTGACGGAGTAAATAAAAAAGTTTGTCAATGAAAAAAAAATCTTATAACACCAACTCCAATTCAAATTTATCACTAATTTGATTATTTTTAAATGAAGGATATTGATGTGTACCCCTGTGCCGAGCAGTACTGCAGAGATATCATTTATAGGCCATTTATAATGAAAAATATGTCAAAATTTCACAAATTATTAGGAATTGAAACGTTAAGGCAGATGTCGAATAATGTTTTCAATTACTGGATAAGGCTTTCCAATCATTATGAAAGCAACTTTGCAGATTTTAAGCACCTGGAACCGTTTTTGAGCTTGCATCCTCCAGAAATTCTTGATTTTCTTCACGAAGGGTTCACACTTCATAATGAAAAAGACAAAGACAAAATTCTTCCATTTATTGGCGTCGTACCTCGTTCAACAACACGTAAGTCACATCTAGTCTTATGTAATCTCAATTTCAAGACAAACTACGTTCGTCTAAATCGCTCCTTATTGTTATTTTTCAAATTCTGCAGCTCAATCTATTAATCTAAATAATTGGATGCAAATAGTCGAAAGTTTAGCAAACCGTGATATGACCATTAGAGTTAAAGAAATATTTGTACAATTTGGAGACATTCCTGCTTTTCCAAAGACAGACATTGCTGAAACTCCTTTGGAATTTCATAAGTTTTGTAATCTATCGAAATTGGTTATTCGGGGTTTGGCAACGGACAATATATTGAAATCAGTGGGCTTGAATTGCTATCACTTGCAGCATCTGGATATCAGTCAAAGCGAAGTAACTGAAGCAGGCATTCGAATGATTTTTTTCAAAGGCGTCGACGAAGAAAAACAATACAAGATCGCGTTTACCACAGTAATTTCATGGAATTTGCCCAAACATTTCCTTAGACCTTTAACAAAGTTGTGAGTTGCAGAAAAATATTAAAAAGAGATGGAAGTTCGTAAACCCAATTAATTATTTATTTATATTTTCTAGCTTGACATATTTTGATATGTCTAACATCAAAATCTCGGCCGGAGAATACAAATTCGAAGACTCCATTTTGATGGCATGTCCTCAGATGGTTGCAACTCCAAACATGTTCTTCTTCTGTCCAATTGGCAATATCAAGATTAGCTGTAAGGGATTTGAGACTAGTCCTACATTTGTAATTCTCCGACAACAATTAGTTCTTCACGTACGGTCAATATTTTGTCAAGACATATTTTGCTTCGTACGTGGGCTTCTTGCATGCACTCATACTGAGTTTCCAACTGTTGAAGTTAGAGTGAACGATATTGGACACGAAATTTCTTTCCTTATATATTCGGTAAATAGTTGTTCTGAAAGATTAAAAAAAACAGTTGCTTAGGCCAGGTAATGATTGCACTTTTTGATACCATTGCAGAGAAACTTTTTGATTGCTTACTGTGAATTAGATAAGCTGACAGTTATTAACTTCTCGAGTTACACCAGGTCCTCGTGCGCGTTCATACCGTTGGAGCTGCTTAGCGATCTGGCCCCAAATTTACGAAAATTAAAGGCTTCCTTAAAAGGAGTTTTGTCTGATAGACATACCTTAAAGTGTCTCCAGTATGTGACAGCTGCAATGGTTTATAACCAAGAAACGTTGGAAAGCCTGATAAAGCGATGTCCTGAGTTGCAGTACCTGGAAGTTAGAGAGTTACTCATGAGTCACAGTCCATTAGGCGACTCCAGTGTACGGCAAATATTTGATGAAGGACCGGACAAGCTGGAAGTTCTCCGCATACTTTTTTCCAATAAGATATCATTGCTTTATGGATTAACTAATTTAATTAGAAAATGTCCAGCCTTAAGAATTATTGGAGACCTAAAGTACTGGTCATTGTCTGAGAGATCATTTACAAAGCTTCATCATCAATTCGGATTTCATAATTTTCGGATCGCTGTAGAATATGATAGTGTTATTTATTACAGTCACACTACTTGTCAAGAAATTCCACGGTAGCAAATAGAAAATAAATCATTTGAAATCAATAATTTCCGTTCAAGGAGTTTATTTGTCAATTCCAGAAGTCAGAATTGGTATTCTTTTTACGTTTTAGCTACAAATCAATCATATCATTGATCAATGTGTCTACTTGCTACCGAATTGCTACCATAGCGTTGGCATAGCTAAATTATTGATGTAATATTAATCTGTTACGTTCAATTCAATATTGAATACAGACTTTTATATATCGTTAGTTTTAAATTACTTGTCAAAGTTGAGTCTAATTTTTTTTTAAGTTCTATATTTCATACGTCTTGTAACTTGTACTTTTTATTAAACTGAAAATGCTATCTAAACTGTGGAACATACTCGACTTCTACACAGATTTATTTGAAAACAATTCTGGTAATTCAACATTATTAAATTGCTTAGTTAAAATACAGTCATCAACATGCAGCTACTTTGTTTGCAGATACAAGAACGAGGGAATGGTTTATGATAAATAATTTATGGATTCCACTGATGATAATTGTTTGTTACTGTTGGATATGCAATCATCTTGGTCCATTGTTAATGAAAGAACGGGCCAAAGTTGAAATTAGAGAATTTTTGACTTTTTACAATTTTTCAATTCTGGCAATCAATGGAGGCTTGACAATTTTTGTAATATCATTATCAACTTAAAATTATTATGGGGAAATATGCTAAAATAACTTTACAATACAATTTCAAGTTCTTGTACTACCAAATAGTTCTGGGGTATAGTCCGATTTGCCAGACTGTACTTTCAGCAGGAGAATCAGAGCTTATGGTTTGTATTTTTGTACACTTTAAAAAGTAAGTTAGCCTCGTATTGATTCTGCCCTCATAGTTAAAATTCTGCTTTCTTATTTCCTCTAGCTAGCACGAGGATTTTATGCCTTTTATCTTTCCAAACTATGTGAGGTATGTTCGAGAAAAATCTCAATTCAAAAGATAATATCTGACAGTACTAAAGTAATTATCAATTATTATTTCTATTTTTATAAATCTTAGCTAGTTGATTCTTTCATGACTATATTGAAAAAAAAACCAGTTCAATTTTTACATTGCTATCATCATTCTTCGATGATAATGATAGTTTGGTTGGGAGTAAGATTCGCTCCTGGAGGCAGCAGTAAGTCAAAACTTACAATTTATTAAATATCCAAATTCGAAATTAGCAATAAAATTCTTGAGTTATTTATTTGAAAGTTTAAATTCTAACAGGTATCGTTCTAGCGACGATCAACACCGCTTCCCATTTCGTCATCTACGGTTACTATTATCTTGCCCCGTATCAATTACGTTTCCTGTCGATGCTTTCCTTCCAGAGTGTAACAACCTATTCACAGATTGTAAGGGTGCCTTTCAACTTATCATTGAATTATGTTCCCAGTTCATGCGTACATATAAAAATCTCCCACAGATCCAGTTCGTACTCGCGATACTACATTGTACAACAGCGTATTTCAAGCACTGTGGCTACCCCGAAATGATCTTAACGTGGCTGGTATTTTATGTCGCGTCTTTCTTATCCCTCCTTGTTTGGTACGTGTACCTCGCTAAAGCTTGCAGTGGGAGTAATTTCGGAGATGCTCATTTAAGCAATGAAACTTCTCCAAATCCGCAACAACGCATAGAAAATGTTTTAACGAATTCGGTCCCACAGAGCGAAACCCTTACTTCGCAGACACCGTAACATCTATCAACTCAAGTTCAAGTTTTCTTTTAATCTACTACACATGAATCTTTACTGAAATCTGGGGGAAGCGGTGGAGTTGATTTTCAAATAAAAATTGATAAAAACAGGAAAGAAACATCTGAAATATATATCTTTGCCAAAAATAACAATAAGTCTATGAATATGAAACATAATTTAAGAGTCAGGCATATATATGCTTCAGTAATTTTGAAATGTAAGAAAATGAACTGAATAGTCGAGAGTTTAGCTGATCGGATATTCTAATCAATCTAATCTCATTGATATGTAATATTATGAAACCATGTAAATCGGTAGCCCTTCAAGTGCAATTTCTATTGACAATATCAGATTTACCTACGGTTTTAAATTTTTTGTAAATTTTTTTTGATTTGTAAAATCTGACATTTATTTAAAGTCGTTGGAGATTCGGACAAAAATACATTGGACGCATCTGTATTCTCATCTGTAAACTCAATGGAAGGACCAAATATGGCTTCAATTTCATGGAACACGTCCTGCACAGATAAGAACGAACGGGTTTGAGACTATGATTTAATAATAATATTATAAAGGGATGTGAATACGGACAATGGTCTCAAAGTGAATCTTCACCAGCTCTTCGACAGGCTTCGTAAATTAGTAAACAAGACTTGGTTGGTGCAATTTGCCAATTTTTTTTCTACTTTCAGAAACTTTGCCTGTCATCAAAATGGTATC